>JACEIK010000035.1:565848-577789 GCA_018107945.1 Datura stramonium | reverse complement strand
TGTGCAACCAAATAATACGCTTGTAATTACAATATAATTATATCTTGACAAACAAACAAGTCATTGTAATTACTATATTGTATAATTATTAAGCTCTGTAATTACTACTATAATAATTATACCAATTTCAATTATCAGGTGAATTTTTAATCACACCCTGAAGGTCAAAAGTGCAATTTTCTCCTCTGTTGTTGTCACATCATTCTCCTGCAGGAAGATCACATCACGTTATGAAGAAAAAAAACTTGTGACCCTGTTTAAAAAAAGGCCAAACACATATGCGGCCCCTTAAACTTTTCAGAAAATCCCATTTAGATACTCAAACGCAGCCCCATCCCAATTGAATACAATACTATGTACAATAACGTTTCTATCAGATACAATAAGCCCAAAAGTTATTCAGGTCTCACATTTAAACAAACGCATGTTTGTTAAGCGCCTGACGTGGAAAATTTTTTTCCACGTAAATGCCACATATATGCCACAACATTCATCTATTCTCTCCCGAGAATTACTAGATTTTAGGACTAAAAAACCCTAGATTCTCTCCCAATTGTCAAATCAATTTCCTTGGATTCTCACTCGATTTTCAATTCATTTTTAGAAATTTATCACTGAAATCATATCTCAGTTCGTCCGTTCTCTCGATTATCACTGAAGGAACATAAGTTAGTCTATTTTTTCAACTTGATTCTCACATCTGATTGAAGATTTTAGGTGAAGATTCTACTTGATGTTTCTGAAGTCTGTCAAATTCTAGTGTTATTGAGAGTGTATGACTCAAGAGGTATTTGCTTCGCCTTTTATGTGGTGTCTATTGTTGAAGTTTAGTTTTCAAAGTTCTCTTTAAAGGTAGGGTTTTTTTGGGAATTTCCTTTGAAATATTATGTCGGCTTTTTTGTTGGAATATTTTGAAGTTTTCTTTGAGGGAATCTTATGGATGACTACATTAAAATGTGCTTTCACCAATGGGTTCCTTTATCAAAAATGGGCAGGACACATTGTATGTCGGAAAAAAGGAACCTGTGGAAGTTTTTGATATTGATAAGGACCATTTCTCTATGTTTGAGCTGCTTTTTTATTCTAAGAATTTGGGGTATCTCACTATGGGTGGATTCTATTATAAAGATTCAAAAACTAACGACTTGTTACCAGTTGAATCTGATGCACATTTATTCAAAATTGTGAAATACATGAAAAATGGTGAATTCTTGAATTTATATGTGGTGCATGTGGTGAACGAGGCAGAAGTAGTGGAGGAAGATGTGGGCCTGACAAATTTATTAACTGGGCCAGCAATAGGTGAAAACAATAATGTGTCTGGTGGAGATAGGGCAACAAATCTTGGTGATATAAATACTGACCATGAGGTTGAAAAAGACCTTGGTGACACAGAAAGTTTAGAAGATATCAATTTAGAAGTGGATGAAGAATTTGGCGAAGTAAGTGAAAAAGTTGTTGTTGATGTTGATATAGTTGATGAAACTGAACAATATGTTGAGGAGCATTTAGATGGTATTGAAACAGATGTGGAAAGTAGTTCTGACTCAAAAGAAGAATGTATTCCAGAAGAAGATGATTCAGAGGTGGATGAAGAGCTGAGATCTGTTAGAGAAGAAAAAAGGAGTAAAAAAAAGAGTAAACAACAAAGAAAAAAACCTATAACTAAGAATGAAATACCTTTGGAAGAGGCTGGAATTGATAGAAGCTTTGAAGACATTGAAAGAAACAAAGCTGTTAGATATACAGGAAGATTAAGGGGTGATGAGGACTATATTGACAGTTCAGAGGTAGATAGTAATGACAGTAAAGATAAGTTAGATCCTGAAGCTTTTGCTGGTGTAGATCTACCTGGTAGAAGAAAAAGTACAAAGCTAAGGTATGATAATGAATGTGTAGTGTCTATATTTAAAATTGAAATGATATTTGAGAGTGTTAAGGAATTTAGAGAGGCTGTGGCAAAGTATGCTATTGAATACAAAGTCAAGTTAAAACTAAGACCTAATGAAAAGAAAAGGGTGAGGCCAACATGTAAAGACAAAAGATGCAAGTGGTTATTGTATGGGGTACTTGATAGAGATTCAGGTGATTTTATGGTGAAAAATTATCATCCTGTGCATAGATGCATGATTTCAAACAGGAACAAGATGTGTACTTCTAAGTTTGTTGCAAATAAATTCAAGGATGAACTTACTAAACAACCTTATATGAAGATTTAGGAAATTCAGGATCTTTGTTGGGATAAATTAGATTTGTATGTAGGTAGAACAATCTGTCACAGGGCAAAGAAAATAGTTATGAAGATTATATGGGTGACTGGAGTTTGGAGTTTGCTAGGTTTTGTAATTATGCTGATCAAATCAAAGAAACTACTCCTGACAGCTCATGTTGGGTGAGAACTGATAGAGAATCTGAGCATGAAAAATATTTATTTATTTATTTCTATGTGTGCTTTGATGTCTTGAGAAGAGGTTGGTTAGAAGGGTGTAGAAAAATCATTAGATTTGATGGTTGTTTCCTGAAGGGTACTTGTAAATGTGAGTTATTAGATGCAGTTGGCAGAAATGGGAACCAACAAATGTTTCCAATTGCCTGGGCAGTTATAGACCAAGAGATAAAGCATAGTTGAAGTTTTTTTGTTAACTACTTGATAGAAGACCTTCAATTAGGAACTGGAGAGGGGCTTACTGTAGTGTTAGATATACAGAAGGTAAATACAATTTATTTCAGTTAAAAATTTTCATATGTTCTAAATTTTATTTCAATTACTTATTAATATTATTAGACCTATTAATTAACGATGATCTTAATTTGCTTTGTAGGGACTTGTTCCAACTATACTTGAGCTTTTACCTAACTGTGAATATAAAATGTGTGCTAGACATATTTGGTCCAGTTGGCATCAGAAGTGGAAAGGAGAAAGAAATTTTGGAGATTTGCTAAATCAAGTTATCTGGGGAAGTTCAATGAGGAGATGGATAAACTTGGTAAGCTTGGCAATCTTGGTAAGGAAGGTAAGGATATCTGTGGAGATTTTTTAAAATATAAAAAAAAACCATGGTGTATGACATATTTTAAAGAGCATGCAAAGTGTGATATTGTTGAAAACAACATGTGTGAGACTTTTAATTCTTGGATATTAGCTCCTAGACACAAATCAATTATCACAATGTTGGAGAAAATTAGGAGGAAAATAATGACTAGAAATGTTGACATGATAAAATTTGCTGAAACTCGAATATCAGACATATCTCCTATGAATAGGTTGACATTAGAAGAGAGCAAAGACCTTTCTAGGAGATGTCAATTGTTATTGAATGGTCAGAATAGATGTGAAATAAATGAAGGTCCATACAGGTTTATTGTTGATTTGGGAAGGAAAACATGTACGTGTAGATTATGGTAGCTTAGGGGCATCCATGTCAACATGTAGTATGTGCATTATACAGCCTAAATAAAGAGCCTGAAGATTATGTAGAGCATTGATACAAAAAGGATACTTTCTTAAAGGCATACTAATATTTTATCCAACCAATTGCTAACATGAAGATATGGCCTGAAACCACCAATCCCAAAATTGAGCCCCCTGCTCCTAGACCAATGCCTGGCAGATCAAAGAAGTTTAGGAGAAAGCAAAAAGATGATCCTAAAAGAAGTATGAAAAAATGTCCAGAAGGGTGAAAATGACTTGTTCCAAATGTCATCAACAAGGTCACAATCAAAAAGTTTGTAAGGTAAGCAATTGATAGTTATTTTTAAGTTACCAAGTTATATTTATATAAAGTAACACCTTATGAATTTTCAATGCCTTTGTAGGCTGGTACAGGGATGCCTTCAACCCAACCTCCAAGATCAGATATAAATGCAAGTTCTAGTCAGCCTTCAAGTTTAGGAAGAAGTGTAAGTTCCTACTTCAAGGATTGGAAGGGTTCAAACTTCTAAATCTAGAAGTTCCAGCCAACCACCAACATATAGGGGCTCAAATGAAACTTCAACAAGCAGTAGGGTTGCAGGGGAAAAGGAGTTTCTAGGCAGAAGAGGGGACCAATTAATGCTACTAGAAGAGCACAAAAGAGGTCCAATAATGTTGGATTTGACCTCTATCATGATAATAGACCTGGAACTAAAGTACTAAATGTAAGTTTATATGAAAAATCATCTCTTAGTTATTATAGTTTCACAAGGATATCAAATCTAAATTTTTATATGTTCAGCCAGGAACATCATCAGAAAGAGTAGTGATTGCTGGTTCAAATATCATCAATACTGCTCCAACAAATATTGACATTGGATTTAAGCCTCCTGGCCTGAGATGGATGGGTAGAGAAGCCATCAGTACATCCCAATTGTAGTAAATGAGGAACTCTAGGAGTGGAAACCTGTAGTTTGCTTTTGTTTAAGTCTTTTGTTTGGCAATGTAATTTACAACAGCAAACATGTTTACTGACTGCTTTTCATTTGTTTTTGGTGCATTTTGAGTATGTTAGTATGGATGATTAATGTCATTTTGAAACTCAGCCGTGTTGATGTCTAATGTCTTTTTTCAATGAAATGAAAAGGTGCACTGCTTGAGGCACATTGTCGGCATGTTTTTAAGATTTATGCAATGTTAACTTTTGGGAAAAATCTTGCTATAGAGGAAGGTTGCAAGCTAAATAAAGTGCAACTTAACTTTGTTTTTCACTTGAATTTTTCATAATGAAAAAGCTAAAGAAAACTGCATTTTTTACTTCTAATTGGCATAATTAATGTAAATGAGAGATATATTGGAAGATGAAGTGCTAACTGCAATTGAATAAACAAAGCTACAATTGAATTGGTTCAAAATAAGTTGCAGATTAATAAAAAATGCACAATTTTATACAACTGAACTAGGCCATACAACTGAACTAATACAACTCCATTCCTACTGCCCGTTCCTACTAATACAAACCAACAAAAGAAACACCCAACTTTATTCTACTACTGTCTATTCCTACTAATATAAACCAACAAAGAATACTCAACTACTTTAATAAGAAGTATGATGGTACAAATGAAGAACCAAAACAAGCATCACTCCATAGCCAATTCCATAAAAGCAGCAGCACTAACAAAGCGATAAGCAGTATGATGGATGAGTTTTTTCTTGCCCGATCTCTCTCCAAAATCTTGATTTTTTAAACAACCGACAAGTCACTTTCTTTTCTTGAGAAGAGAAATCATCATCATCATCATACCACGTAAAGTAATTGCAGCCACCCATTTTCTACAAAAACAACCAAAAAGTGGGAGATGAGAATTTAAGAAGAATCACCAAAATAGATTGATTTTGATTAAAATCAATAGGGTCCAATCTTACCTTTCCAATTTTGTAATTATAAAACCTTTGACCTGGATTGTGGTCAGTACATGATGTCTTCAAGTTTGCTAACTCACCGTAATAACACCTTACAATTTTTGTTGAAGGTGCCTTCGACGAATTCGATGAAATCGACATTAGTTATAAACACAGGAGAGTGGGAAGTTGGAGAAGAACTAATTTGCCAAAGAAAACAAGACAACTACAAAAAGATTTGTTAGGGTTAGAATGGAGGAGAAGAGAATGAAGAAGAAGAGAATGAATTTGGGTGTGTTTAATGGGCTAGGGTTTAAATAAAAGATTTTTTATTTAATAATATTATCAATATTATCCACGTCAACCATCACACACGCACCTAAAAGTTGTGCAGAACACGCCTGATGCCAAGTCAGCCTATTGTGTCTGATAGAAACGATGTTGTACATAGTATCGTGTTCAATTATTATGAGGCCGCGTTTGAGTGTCTAAATGAGATTTCTGTTTAAGGGGCCACATATGTGTTTGGCCTTAAAAAAAATGCTACAATTGAATTTGCAACGTGGCTAAAAACATGTGGACTAATCTAACATTTGAAAGCAAGTTATAATTAAAAAGTATGATACTAAAATGACATATAGAAAACTATAAAATATTACAATGAGTTAGGAAAATAATAAAATTAATGAGTTGATGCTTCAGCTATGAGTCCGGATGGAACTACAAGTATTAAATCTGAAATCAGCTGAAGAATAAAGAAAGGAAACTTTATAAATTGCAAATAGATCCTTCTATATTGTGAAAAATCCAACCTCCTTGAAAATGAATAATGTTGTTATTTATATACATCAACTAGAGTACATCAATTAATGAAATGACTCTCTTTGGACCCTGAAATAATTACCACCAGTGAATTACTTATACAACTGAATCTGGTTCATTTTGTTTGCCTAGACAAAGTATAGAAAAACCTGTGACACTCGGATTTTCATGTGGAAAATCTCCTTACTCAAGGAGTAAAAATCATGACCTATCAAATAGAACTTTTCCTTAATTCCACTAACTTCAAGAAGAAGTTTTTATATTACAACTCTATAATCACCAGGGACTAACTCTAGTACCTCACATACACAGATTCACTCTAATCTATGAACAAGTTCTGCTTATTAAACTCATGTATACTCCTCTATGTACAAGTTCTGCTCGTTAAACTCATGTTATACCCCGAAAGCCCAAAGATTAGACCCGAAAGTTGAAATGGAGAAAATAAAATTTTCTGCACCAGGTCGCAGAATGGGTCGTCATGTGACCCGTCAGGTTGACCACGAGTTGTTAAGTGACTTGTGGTGAGGGGTGTTGATTTACCTGGAAAATTCAGAGTTGGAATGACCACGGGTACGACCACAAGTCGTGGTCAGTCCCACGATTCGTCAGGTCACCTGTGGTCAAGGGAAATTAGAAGGAGAAGGTTTAAGTGGCAGTGTACCCTACGGTTCAAAACCATGAGTCATGGTCAGGCATCACGATTCGTCAAGTTAGTCGTGGTAAGCATTTGAGTGGGATCTTGAGGTTTTGAACAGTGAAGGTGACGAGTGGTGACCATTAGGTCCCTCGTGGGGACCCCTTTAAGAAAAAAGGCAGTGGACTTCACGACAACTGATGAAGATTCGTTCCCCTGGTAACGACTCGTCCAGTCCCTCGTGGGGACTGACAGTCAGTTATTTTCTGCGAATTTAGTAAGGATTTTTTGTAATTCCTATGATCCTAAGGCCTAAAATACATCGTTTTAAGCTATGAATAGTGACTATTAAGAGGGTTAAGTTCATTATAGACTATTCCTATTCATGCGTGCAAACTTAGAGAGCTAGAGAGGTGATCAAGCTTAATCTCTTCAAGTGTTTCTTCAATTCTTCATTGGGTAATCAAAGGGGTGGTGAAATTAGTCCATCTCAGGTATGTAGGGTTATGAATGGGTGAGTTTTTTCATACCCACGCCCGATTCCTCTCTAATTCATGAAAATCTATATGTTGATCCTATAGGGTTTTAACCCAATGCATGAATTTCCTAAGTTTCTACCATGGGTATGATCTAAGCATGTTCCTATTATCGAATTATGATTCATGGGAAAATTTTACATTATTTTCAATTATAATCATATTTTTAAGCCTTATAAATTATAATGCCTATCCATGAGAAGTTCATGAAAGATGAGATTTATGATGTATATTCAAGTATGATGAGATATTGATGATGAAAAATATGTTTTCAAGTTACCCATGTCTATGATCATGTTTTCAAGTGAATCAAGCACTTTCAAGCATGTTTAAGTATTGGGCAAGCCCATATATTCAAGTATGATGTATGATTTCAAGTTAATTAGCTTACCACATGGTTTTGGAGTCAAGACTCCCAATTATGTTCAGCTTGTGGTATAGTTTGAGCCAAGGCTCCTCATGTATGATTCAAATTTATATATATATTCATGATTATTCAGCTTCGTCAATAGACGATGGGTCAGCTTCATTGAAAAATGATGGAGAGCATATGCATATTTTTGGGAGTAGTGTCTAGCATGGAGTAGGCTAAGGGTCAGTCAACCCTATGCCTCAGAACTACGCATCAATGGAGGTATGATCAGATTACTTTGGGACCTCCCTTGTGAGCTATCCCTGCCCCCAATGGTCCTTGAGCTTGATATCGATATCATCTTTAGACCTGTCAAGGCTTTGGAGGGCTCTACCCACTTGAGTGTGATAGTTGGGATCACGTAAGCGCTATCGTGGTAATGTCTGTTATAAGATGAGTCTCTCATTGTTTCTTATGATTTCAGTTATGCATGTTATCATTCATGATATAAATATATATGTTCTAAAGTAGGTTTGAACCAATGTATAATTTTACTTATGATTATCGGATTTCAACTTTGGGTCATTCGATTCAGTTATGATGTTCAGTTATGTTCAAATCATGGTTTCAGAAAATATCATGCGAGCCCTACTCTCAGATTTTTATCTTGATTATGTTATACATTATGCACATTTTAAATGATTTTTACTTATTTAAGTGGTTTTACTTAACTTGCATACTCGATACATTTCACGTACTGACCGCATACTTTATGTATCATTTTATGATAAAGGCTCCGATTTTCAAACTCAGCCCCGTCATTAGCCAACTTTTAGAGTTAACATTCAGCTTTAGTGGTGAGTCCTCATCTCCCGAGGACCATTTTCTATCAGATATCTTTGTATTTTCAGATTTAGACTTGTCGGGTTAGTTGGGGGTGTTGTCCCATCAACATATTAGATATGTTAGAGGCTTTCAGATTGTATGTAGAAATCAGCTTGTCATGTATGAAGTGGTTTTATTCCGGTTCCGATGTTATGGTATGATTAGAGTTTCATCATGTTTATTTTGCTATGTTTTTCACTTTACCTGATTGAGTTAGATGTATGTTCATGCCATGGATCGACATAGAGTCTCTCGGGGCTTCTTGTCCCGTATCTAGATCTGGACCTATGTTCGGGTCGTGACATACTTGGAATTAGAGAAATAGGTTTTAAAGTGTTCTAGGGTGTTTGAAATCCGCGTTAAGTAGAGTCTTTTTTATTGGTGTGAAGCGTGCCACACTTATGACAAAGAGGCTACGAGACGTTTAGGAAATGTTCCCTTCTTTCATGATCTATGTCATGTGGTGAAATGTCTCTCTATCGTTCTAACTTGTGCTATTTGCGATTGCAGAATCATGTCTCCTCATAGAGTTAACGACAAAGGGAATGGAAATGGAAACGGCCATGAGGATGGCAATAGGGACGGGCACCAACAAGCCCCACTAGTCCATGAGCACCATGCACTGGAGCCGGTTGGCCACACTGAATTCAGGGTAGCCATTCGGATGCTAGCGCAGGCCTTGACCGCCCAGGTCAACCAGCAGGGAATGGCGCATGTTCTGCAGAACGGGAATGCGGTGGCAACACGAGTCAGATATTTCCTAAGGATGAACCCACCAAAGTTTCTTGGGTCAAAGGTGGACGAGGATCCACATGAGTTTATTGACGAGATCTTGAAGATCACCCAAGTCATGGGGGTGAATGGAGAAAAGTGTGCTGATTTGGCTTCGTATCAGTTGAAGGGGGTCGCACACATTTGGTTTAAATAGTGGAAAGATAGTAGGGCAGCCGGAGCAAGCCCTATCAGTTGGGAGGAGTTTCACGTTGCTTTTCTAGATCGGTTCTTCCGTTGTGAGATGAGGGAGTTGAAGGCAGCTAATTCGTGAACCTAAAATAGGGAAAGATGATAGTGCAGGAATATTCCCTAGAGTTCACTCATCTGTCAAAGTACGCCCCAGAGTTAGTAGTTTATCAGAGGACGCGAGTGAGCAGGTTTGTTCATGGGGTGGCGGACTATCTAAACAAGGATTACAGAACCGCCATGCTCCATCAGGATATGAATTTCCCTCGGACAGTCTTGTATGCCTAGGAGATGGAGGCGGCGCATATGAGGGAGAGGGTGGCCAAGAGGGCCAGGACAGACAGCTATAGGTTCTCTCAGCCGAGCCCAGGTGGTGGACACCGACAATAGTCCCACCACAGATGTTCACCTCCAGCATCTTCAGCGATGAGTGTGCCATCCAAACCTAGGCATGACCAGAGTGGGTGAGCATCACGATCTTAGGGTCAGAGCTGCAGGCCCGCGGATTCCAGTATTCCAATTTGTGGCAGGTGTGGTCGGCGGCACACGGGTCAGTGTTTGGCGGGTACGGGTGCTTGCTTTGGGTGCGGAAATCCCAGACATATGCTCAGAGATTACCCAACAGCTAGACAGGGCCATGATAGGGGCCGAGGCCCAGCTTCCAGTTCAACAGCTCCCCCCGCACGCCCATCCCAGTAGGGGGCATTTACTAGCATAGGTGGTGGTCAGCGCCAAAATAGATTTTATGCCTTATCATCTCGCCAGGAGCAGGAGGTCTCTCCGGATGTAGTAACTGGTATGTTATGAGTTTTCCATCTTGATGTATATGCTTTATTAGATCCGGAGGCTACCTTGTCTTTTGTGACACCTTATGTGGCTAGTAGTTTTGGAGTCAGTCCCAAAATCTTGTCAGAACCCTTCTCAGTCTCTACTCCAGTAGGTGATTCAGTTGTAGCTAGACGGGTGCATAGAAGTTACCCGATCAAAGTCCTTTAGAATTTACCTCAGCAGTTCTAGTGGAGTTAGCCATGACCGATTTTGACGTTATCCTCAGCGTGGATTGGCTATTTGCATGTTATTCCTCAGTTAATTGTAGAACCTGGGCAGTAGAGTTCAGATTTACGAGTGAGCCAGTCATAGAATGGAAGGGTAGTTCAGTTGTGCCTATAGGTCATTTCATTTCCTACCTTAAGTCCAGAAAGATGATCTATAAGGGTTTCTTGTACCATTGGTTAGGGTTAAGGATTCCATGTCCGAGACCCCGACTATCTAGCTAGTCCCAGTAGTATGCGAGTATCCAGAAGTCTTCCCAGATGATCTACCAGGAATCCCTCTCGAGGGGGAGATTGATTTTGGTATTGACCTTTTTATTGATACGCAACCTATATCTATTCCCCCTTACAAAATGGCTCCATCCTAGCTAAAGGAGTTAAAAGAGCAGTTGAAGGACCTTTTAGATAAAGGATTCATCAGACCGAGCAAATTCCCATGGGGTGTACCAGTTCTCTTTGTCCGAAAGGAAGATGGTTCTCTTCGTATGTGTATTGATTATCATTAATTGAACAAGGTCACCATCAAGAATAGGTATCCTCTACCAAGGATTGATGATTTGTTTGACCAGCTTCATGGTGCCAAGTGTTTTTCGATGAAAGAAATAAGGTCTGGCACCTGGTTCCAAGACCATCTGATAGAACTATTATTGGGACCAGGTGGGTCTTCAGGAATAAGTTAAATGAACAAGGAGTCACCATCAGAAACAAGGCTCGATTGGTTGTCCAAGTTTATAACCAGGAGGAAGGAATTGATTATGATGAAACCTTCGCTCCTGTAGCTAGAATGGAAGTTATTCGTATGTTGATTGCTTTTGCCTCCTTCATGGAATTCAAGTTGTTTCAAATGGATGTCAAAAGTTCCTTCTTGAATGGATACTTAAAGGAAGAAGTGTATGTGAGACAACCTCCGAGATTTGAAGACATTGATCAACCTCACCATGTGTACAAGCTGGACAAGGCACTATATGGGTTAAAGCAGGCTCCTCGAGCTTGGTATGAGAGATTGTCCAAGTTTCTTCTTGACAATGGGTTCAAGTGAGGAAAAATTGATAACACTCTTTTTCTCAAGACAAGAGGAAGAAATATACTCATTGTTCAGGTATATGTTGATGACATTATCTTTGGAGCTACACTCAATTCATTATGTGAGGATTTTGCAAAGATTATGGGAAGTGAATTCGAGATGAGCATGATGGGACAGCTCATTTTCTTTCTGGGTCTGCAAGTCAAGCAGGACAGGGCTGGAACTACGATCTGCCAACAGAAATACATCAAAGATATGCTCACAAAATTTCATATGGACAATGCCAAGCCGATTGATACACCCATAGGGACTGCCTCTAAATTAGACAATGATGAACCTGGTCCACCAGTGAATGA
>JACEIK010000035.1:542394-560264 GCA_018107945.1 Datura stramonium | reverse complement strand
CCGTATTCTCTCTTAGTCCATCATGATTACTTCCCCCTTTTAGCATCATAAAAAGGACAAAACAGTAAACCAAGCAGAGTAAAAATAGCATAATATTGACTCATGGACACTGAGGCAACACTAACATGAATAAGTAAGGAATAACAAGAGAAGAGTAGATATAAAAGGCAAACAAATTCTTCATTCATTCAGATTGGAGCATTACACATGATACAAACAAAAGTACATTCATAAATAGGCTGAAAACCACCACACAGAACAGGGAAAAAAGGACCAAAAGGATAGGGGATTGAAAGGGAGTTAGGTAAGAACACCAGGGCTTTGGGAGAGGGATAGGAGGAATAAGGACTTAGGGATAAGAAAATATTTGCAGCAACAAAGTCATCCTTTCATTTGCAACATCATATGCCTACAGCAGTTTCTGGGTCAGGTCCCCTGCCTTAGCTTTTAACTCTTCGTTCTCCTGATGGAGAGCATTCATGGGACCAGGTTCCTCTATTGGTGCAGTTGATGCTTCTTGTAAGGCGGTTCAGACGTATAATCTCTGCATCCTGCTGAGCTAACAACCTTGTTAGCCTCTCCACTTCTATGTTTGACTTCTCCTGGGCAGAAATGAGATCTGAGATGACAGACTGAGTTCCACACCACCCCTTCATTGTACACATTCGCATTCTTCTAGGGTGGTGAGAGTAATAATCTACTTCCTTGTTCCTGCGATCCTTTTTCCATAGGGGACCTAAAATAAATCGAACACGCGATTTAGGAGGAACCCGTACACTAACCCATGCTTACAATCTTTTATCATTATTACTTTGCACATATGTTTGATCATAATCATCAGTAGACTGATGGCCTTTAAGATACTGAGGGCCTCTATGATGAAAAGGTCAGTGATGCCATTATTATCCTCTTTTTAGTTCTGGGAAGGACTTTGTTAACAAATTCAAACACTAGTTAGTACTCACCCTTCAACTGCTTCTTGAAAATCCTCTCCCCACTTAAATTCTCTAGTTTACCAATCAGGGACAAAAAACTTCCTGGAAGCGCACCGCTCCTCCACCGACCTGATCCCCTTTGTAGGGACCTCTAATATCTACCCAAGTATTTACTCATCAAGGGTTATGTCAACACCATTCACTTTTGTGCTCCAACTCCTTTCCTTTATCAATGAACACCATTTCATGATAAAACTCCCTTCCTTTTTGTGAAGATCTAGGACAGGATGACTGAAAATATGACTTCATTCCTGATACACAACTATCTTGATCAGGTCTTCCATTCCCTGTATTTTAGCCACCTCAGGGTCAAGACCGACCCCTTAACACCTTTTGGTTCTTCAGTACAGTCTGCCTCTCCTCTCGAGTCAAGGACCTTATAGATTCCTTCTACTGAGTCAGCCTGGAAGAGGCATCAGGTCCCTCTATTGTTGAAGTCTCCCCTGCCTTTGCTCACTTAGACTTAGAGGCTTTGGAGGTCACAACAAGCTCATCCACCTCAATCATTGCCCATTGTTTGCTCTTTGTTCCAGTAGTGACCTTTTTTTTGAGGTTTTCTTTATTAACTGGTCCCTACAATAGTTGTCTCTCCATCAGTGGAAGGTTGGGATAGGATTTTCTCACGCTGCACCAATACACTTATTGCAACATCATCATCTACCTCTTTCTCCACTACCTCTTCCTCGAGGTCAAGAATAATTTCCGACTGAACCTCTTCCTCCACAATTACTCTCTTTTTCAGCTTTCTTCTCTTAGCTATTGTTTCTTGATTTTCCTTCAAGTCTGTAATACCTCAAAATTTACTTAGATCAGACGCGAGGGTTCAAGCGAAGAAAACCAAAAAATATAGCCGGGCCACAGGATGAGTCGTCCAGTGACCCTTGGGAGGACTTCATGAGTTGTTAAGTGACTCTTGAAGTGAAGGGATGTTGACAACGATTCTTGTTCTGGGGGCGACCACGAGAGGCTGCCACGAGTCGTGATGTAACTCCACGACTCGTGGAGTTGGTCGTGGTTTGGAACAGAGTAAAAAATGGAGGGTTGTCCAGTAGACTTAATGGGTTGGTCACCACGAGTTGTGGTGTCCTTGGTGGTGACTGGCAGAGTGTAATTCTCTTGCGTTTTAGTAAGGGAGTTTTCATAATTTCTAAGCCCCTAGGTCCTAATCACACCGTTTTAAGCTCAGTTAGGAGGGTTTTAAGAGTGCTTAACCTATTCTCAACCTTCCCATTCCATGCATGCAAGATTAAGGAGTTCATTGGAGATCAAACTTGAGGATTCCTTATGTTCTTCCTCAATTCACTTGAGTTTTTAAGGGAGATTGTGAAATCAAAGTATCCAGGTATGTAGGGTTATTAATGGGAGTATTCTTTCACTCTCACGCCCAATTCCTCTTCTAAATTCATGAAATTCAAGGTTGATGAATCCATGGGGTTTAAACCCAATTTGTGAAATTTTCTAAGTATCTATCATGGGTAAATTGTATGCACATTTCTAATGACATTTTATGATTCATGGACATGTTTTATAATGATTTCAATTATAAATTATGATTTTAAAGTTTTAAAAATATGATGCCCAATTATGTAAGTTCATGAAGGGTTGAAATTATGATCTATGTTTACAAGCATGATGAGATGTCTATGATAAAAGTATGATTTTGAATTACACATGCCTATATTCATGATTTTTGACTATCAAGTCTATTTCAAAGCATGTTTAAGTTTGGGCAAGCCCATATGATCAAGTATGTTTTATGATTTACTTCAATTTCATGATATTAACTTACCATATGGTTTTGGAGTCTAGACTCCCACTTTTCAGCTTGTGGTATGGTTTGAGGCAAGGCTCTTCATGTTAAAGTTTCATATTTATTTATGTACTGTTATGATTCAGCTTCATCAAAATATGATGGTTCAGCTTCATTGAAAATGATAGAGATCATATGCATATTTTTTGGAGTAGTGTCTAGCACCGAGTAGGCTAAGGGTTGCTAACCCTGTGCCTCAGAATTTTGTGCCAATGTAGGTATGTTTAGATTATTGGGACCTCCCTTATGAGCTTCCCCTACCCCCAAGGGGCCTTCAACTTGATATCGATATCATAGTAGTGCCCTTAGCCCTGGCAAGGCTTTGGACGGCTCTGCCCACTTGAGTGTAATAGTCGGGACCACATAAGCTCTATTGTGGTAATGTTGGTTATATGACGAGTCTCCCATTGTTCCTCATGATTTCAATTATGCATGTTCATCTGTCATGATATTATATTTCCATCAGGTTTGTTCCAATGTTCAGTTTTATTTATGATTAATAGTTTCATCTTTGGGTCATTCAGTTCAGTCATGATATTATGTTTAAATCATGTTTTTAGATAATAGCATGCAAGCCTTACTCTCAACATCTTATGATGAAACATTTCATTATATGCATGATTTAGTTTTACTTATTTAGCTATTTTACTTACCTTGCATACTCGATACATTTCAAGTACTGACCGCATTCTCTATGCAGTATCATTTCATGATATAGGCTCGGATGTTCAGGTTTAGTATCGTCGCTAGTCAGTTCTCAGAGTTAGCATATCCAGCTTGTTGGTGAGTCCTTATCCTCTGAGTACCTTTTTATCAATTTGTTATCAGTATCTTTCAGTTTCAGTTTATTAGTGAGCTAGTTGGGGTATTGTCCCATCAGCTCATCCGGATGTTAGAGACTTATCAGACATAGTATATATTCAGCTTCAGATCAGTGCTATGTATTCCGTTGTCCAAATGTTATTAGATTATTTTAGACTTTCGCTATATTATATGTCGTTCTCCATTTTATTTTATTAAGCTTTAGATTTAGGTTCATGTCATAGGTTGACTTGGAGCCATTTATGATTCTAGGTTCCGTGTCTAGATCCGATCCTATGTTCGGGTCATGAAAAACTTGATATTAGAGCCTCTAGATTTTGAAGTGTCCTAAGGTGTCTAAAAGCTATGTTAAGTAGAGTCTTTTTCATGGGTGTGAAGCGCGCCACATTTATGATGAAGAGGCTAAAGCGTTTTAGGAAATTTTCCTTCTTTCATGATCTATGTCATGCGATGAAATGTCTCTTTATCCTTCTAACTCATGCTATACGTGTTTGCAGAATCATGCCTCCTCGTCGAGTTAACAAAAGAAGAAATAGGAACGGAAAGGGGTTGCTCATATCTGGTTCAGACAATGGAAGGATAGCAGGGGAGTCAATGCGCGTTACACTGATTGGGATGAGTTTCTTACTGTGTTCTTAGATCGGTTCTTTCTCCGAGAGATGACAGTGATCAAGAAAGTCAAGTTTGTGAACTTGAGGCAAAACAATATGACAGTCTAGGAGTATGCCTTGGAGTTTACCCGCTTGTCTAAATACACACCAGAGATGGTGGTTGATCAGAGGGCTCGAGTTAGCAGGTTCCTGCATGGGATAGCAGACTATTGGTCAAAGATTGCTGAATCTCTATGCTTCATCAGGATATTGACTTCTCATGGTTGGTCCTAAATGCCTAACAAATAGAGGCGGTGCAGGTGAGTCAGAGAGAGAGAGGCCAAAAGGGCCAGGACCGACAGTTTCGGGTTCTCCCAGCAGTGGCCTGGTGGTGGGCATCATCAGCAGTCCCACCAGAGATCATCAGCAGTAGTGCCATCAGCAGTGAGTGTACCATCCAAGTCCAGGCACAATCAGAGGGGACGAGCGTCAGGCTCTAGAGGTCAGGGGAGCAGACCCATAGAGCGAAGCATTCCAGGATGTGACAGGTGTGGTAGAAGGCCCACTGGTTAGTGCTTACCAGGTACAGATGCTTGTTTTGGGTGTGGGAAATCCGAACATACGCTTATAGATTGTTCCGTAGCTAGACAGGGCCATGGTAAAGGCCAAGACCCAGCCACTAGTTTAGTAGCCCCACTAGCACGCTCAGCTTAGTAGGGTGCATCCACTAGTGCAGGTGGTGGTCAGCGTCAGAACAGGTTTTATGCCCTCGTATCTTGTCAGGAGTAGGAGGTCTTTCCAGATGTAGTCACTAGTATGTTACGAGTATTTCACCTTGATATTTATGCATTGTTAGATCCAGGGGCTACTTTTTATTTTGTGACGCCTTATGTTGCTAGTAGTTTCAGAGTCAAACCTAAAATCCTATCAGAACCCTTCTCAGTCTCTACTCCAGTCGGTGATTGAGTCATAGCTCGACGGTTATATAAACAGTGCCCTATCACAGTCCTTCATAAAGTCACCTCAGCAGATTTAGTAGAGTTATCCATGACAGATTTTGATGTTATCTTTAGCATGGATTGGCTACATGCATGTTATACCTCAGTAAATTATAGAACCTATGTGGTAGAGTATTTTTCGAGTGAGCCAGTCCTAGAGTGGAAGGGTAGTTCAGTTGTGCGTGTAGGTCATTTCATTTCCTACCTTAAGGCTAAAAAGATGATCTCTAAGGGTTGCGTGTACCATCTAGTTCGAGTTAAGGATGCTACATCCGAGACCTCGACTATCCAGTCAGTTCCAATAGTGTGTGAGTATCCAGAGGTGTTTACAGATGATCTACCGGGAATCCCTTCGGTATTGACCTTCTTTCTGATGCGTAGTGTATATTTATTCCTCCTTACCAAATGGATCCAGCTGAGCTAAAGAAGTTGAAGGAGCAGTTGAAACACCTCTTAGACAAGGGTTTCATTAGACCTAACAAATCCCCGTGGGGTGCACCAGTTCTCTTTGTCCGAAAGAAGGATGGTCCTCTCCGGATGTGCATCGACTATTGGTAGTTGAACAAATTCACAATCAAGAATAGGTATCACCTCCCTATAATTGATGACTTGTTTGACTAACTTCGGTGTGCCAAGTGTTTCTCAAAGATAGACCTCAGATCAGGTTATCATCAGCTCAGAGTTAGAGAGAGTGACATCCCATAGACAGCTTTCAAGACTCAGTATGATCACTATGAGTTTGTAGTTATGCCTTTTGGACTAACGAATGCTCTTGTAGCTTTTATGGATTTGATGAACAGGGTGTTCAAGCCATATTTGGACATGTTCATAATTGTGTTCATAGATGACATTCTCATATACTCTCGGAGCGAGGAGGAGCATGCCGCTCATTTGAGGGTGGTACTACATACTCTGAAGGATCGCCAGGTGCATGCTAAATTTAGCAAGTGTGAGTTTTGGCTAAACTCAGTAGCATTTTTGGGCCATGTGGTGTCAAGTGAGGGTGTGCAGGTGGACTCTCAAAATATAGAAGTTGTGAAGAATTGGCCCAGACCAGTTAGTCCTTTAGATATCAGGAGTTTCTTGAGTTTGGCTGATTACTACAGGAGGTTTGTTAAAGGGTTTTCATCCATTACTGAATCATTGACTAATTTGACCCAGAAAAAAGTGAAGTTTCAATGGTCGGAGTCTTGTGAGAAAGGCTTCCAAAAGTTGAAGACTCGACTCACCTCAGCACCAGTGCTGACTCTACCTGAGGGTACCAAAGGGTTTGTGGTTTATTGTGACGCCTCGAGGATTAACCTTGGTTGTGTACTGATGCAGCACGGTAAGGTTATAGCCTATGCTTCCAGCAAGCTTAAGGTCCATGAAAAGAACTATCCAACTCATGACCTCAAGTTGGCAGCGGTAATATTCACCTTGAAGATTTGGAGACACTATCTATATAGGGTCCATGTGGATGCGTTTACGGACCACAAAAGCCTACAGTATGTGTTTACTCATAAGGATCTAAATCTACATCAAAGAGGGTGGTTTGATCTTCTTAAAGATTATGATATGAGTGTCCTTTACTATCCAGGCAAGGACAATGTGGTGGAAGACACCCTTAGCAGACTTTCTATGGAGAGTGTGTCTCATGTAGATGAGGGGAGGAAAAATTTGGTGAAGGATGTGCATATGCTTGCACGAATAGGAGTTCGCCTTGTTGACTCGACAGATGGTGGTGTCATTGTTCAGGATGGATCAGAATCCTCTTTGGTAACTAAAGTCAAGTCTAGGAAAGACGAGGATCCGGTTCTAGTAAAGTTGAAGGAAGCGGTTCAGAATCAGAAGGTTGAGGTCTTCTCCCAAGGGGGAGATGGTGTACATTGATATAAGGGTCATTTGTGTGTTCCAAGTGCGGGTGATTTGAGAGATCAGATGTTGCATGAGGCTCATGGTTCCCAATATTCTATACATCCAAGCGCCACCTAGATATATCGTGACCTGCGGGAAGTATATTGGTGGAGTGGCTTGAAGAAGGACATAGCAGAGTTTGTGGCTAAGTGTCCAAATTGTCAACAAGTGAAAGGGGAGCATCAAAGACCTGGAGGTGTGCTTCAAGACATTAGTATCCCTACTTGAAAGTGGGAGTAAATCAAAATAATCTCTTTCGCTCTCGGATCTAATTCTCTTCTTAGTGACTCGATCTCTCTTTCTTTCGAAGCTCGTGCACTATTAATGGCCTCGGATCGGAGTTAAGCTTAACTAAACTCCATAAACCGCTACGCCCCTTAGCTGCCGGGAAGAAAGCAGTCGGCTTTCATTATTTTAGTGCTAATCTAATCACAAGCATTCCTATTCTTCTAAAAGGCAAAAAGATCATGCTACCACAGAAAGCATAGTCACAGGGGGATGGGGCACGAAGGCTAAAAGAAAAAGTAAGGTGCGAAGGGCACTCCTTAAACCGCTTTATAGTTGAAGTTCTCTTGCGACCTTCCACGCCAAGGAGGGTTGAAGGGATCGATCCCAATAGCCTTTCACGAGGGGAAAGACCCATTCTTTATAGCCGTTACGAAAACGCCCCCTATTAGAGTAAGGCATGCTCTCGAAACTAGATTCACTCGTTCTTGTCTCCAGCGATTAACCTATTCCAGAGCAGTCTGGTGATTAGCCTATCNATACAAACACATCTTTTAAATATTATTTATGCTATTTTTTTACAAATTTGTTCTTATTAATATGAGGGACACACGCAAACCGCATACGTATCGACTACAATATTTTAAAGAATGGAAAGATAAAATATATAAACGCAATGACAAAAAATAGATAAAATTACCTCAGAAACATAATGTCATGAAATCTCTATCCTATGTATTTTAGGCATAACCATCTAAAAATTATTTATGACAGTGTCATTTTCTATGAGAGTTTCTTTTTTTATTTATATATTTTTAGGAAAAAATCACTACCACATGAAAACATGATAGAATAAAGTATAAATGTTATTGCACTAATAATAAAATATATAATTTATCGCAAAAAATATTTAAAATAATAAAAATCAAATTTAATGCACGAGAGATATGCTTTTATGTTAAGGCCTAACATTTCTATTCCCGAGACTTTAGCTTATACTCCCATGATTTGCACCTCAAGTTCTTACGAAAGCTTATTTGGATTGGATTAAAAATTTATCAAATCAACTTTTAATTTCTTTGAAAACTTTTTTTAAGTGTTTGATAAAGTAAAAAACCGCTTAAAACAACAAGAAGCTATAGTTAGGGGCAGGAGACCTCCATTTTTTTGTGTTTTAATTTTTAAGCATTTTAACTTAAAAACTATTTTTTAAACAAATTCAAATAAATTCTAAATCTACATCTTTTATTAACGCTCCAAAATATTTCTATCTGTCAGATCTAAAAACTGAAATCGCCCCAAAAAAATCTTCCAAAATACTTAAGTGGTCGTTTCGTAGAGTGTCTAAGAATAATGCTGAATAAGGTGTATTAGTAATGCTTGCATTAGTAATATTAGTATTAATTATGCTTGCATTAGTTATGNGAGCATATCCTCTCCATATCTCGCAGATCCAGATTCTTCGATTGCATACCTATCAGCAGTAGGAGATCCTGTTCCCACTCGAGAGCTTGTAGTTGCGGATCTGGAAGATCTCTAAGGTGGAGTTGATCCCACGGACGCAGAGCGTCAGAGCCGATTCACTAGGTCAATTACCCAGTTAAAGAACCTCCCCATCAGTTGAAACTCTTTATCCAGTCGATGAAGATCCCGAAACGGAGTCCCTATATGGACTTCATTATAAGGTTTCCTCGTACTCAGCGACAGTATGACTCTATTTGGGTTGTTGTAGACAGGTTGACTAAAGCAGCTCACTTTCTACCGGTCAAAACTACCGATTCAGTAGAGGATTATGCTAAATTGTAGATTGGGGAGTTAGTTTGGTTGCATGGAGTTCCCTTGTCCATCATATCATATAGAGGTACTTAGTTCACCTCCCAGGTTTGGAGGTCGTTTCAGAAAGGACTCGGTACTCAGGTTAAGCTTAACATAGCTTTTTACCCGCAAATAGATGGTCAGGAGGAGCGGACCATTCAGACTCTTGAGGACATGTTGAGAGCATGTGTGATTGACTTTAAGGGTAGTTGGGATGATCACTTACCTCCCATTGAGTTTGCATATAACAACAACTATCAATCCAGCATTCAGATGGCTCCGTTTGAGGCTCTTTATGGGCGTAGGTGTAGATCACCTTTAGTTGGTTTGAAGTCGGTGAAGATACATTGATAGGACCATATTTGGTTCATGAGGCTATGGAGAAAGTCCAGCTCATAAGGGAAAGGATGCAAACAACTCAGAGTTGTCAAAAGTCCTATGCTGATGTGAGGAGGAGAGAACTTGAGTTTGAAGTTGATGATTGGGTGTTTCTGAAGGTATCTCCCATGAAGAGAGTGATGAGATTCCGAAAGAAGGGGAAACTTAGTCCCCCCTATGTTGGCCCGTATCGGATTGTGAGACGTGTTGGCAAGGTGCCTTATGAATTGGAGTTGCCCACATAATTAGCTTCAGTACATCTAGTTTTCCATGTATTACTTTTGACAAAGTGCATGAGTGACCCAGCTTTGATTGTTCCGGTGGAAAGCGTAGGTGTGAAGGATAACCTTAGTTATGAGGTGATTTCAGTCGATATTCTTGATCGTTAGGTTAAGAAGTTGAGGAACAAGGAGGTCGCTTCATTAAAGGTTTTGTGGAGAAATCAGCATGTTGAGGGAGCTACGTGGGATGTCAAATCAGAGATGATGGCTAAATACCCATATCTTTTCCCTTTTGGCCCAGTTCCATCTTGAGGTATCAGTTTCCTCCTCAATACTCTATTCAGTTTCATGTTCAATTCATGTGTTCCAGTTCCTTTAATGTTAGTGCATGTATGTAGAATCTATGAATTCAATTCAGTCATGTATTTCAGTTTAGAGTCAGTCACTCCATCAGTTTTCAGCTTTAGATGTTCAGTGTTTGGGATGACAGTTCTTTTCCCCATCCTTTCAGTATGTTCATTCACATTCGAGGATGAATTTCTCAAGGGGGGATATTTTAATACCCTGAAAGTTTTTTAGATCATACTCGAGGATTCAAGTAAAGAAAATCAAAAAATATAGCAGGGCCACAGGACAAATCGTCTAGTGACCGGTGTGAGGACTTCACGAGTCGTTAAGTGACTCGTGAAGTGAAGGGAGGTTTCCCAATAATTCTTGGTCTAGGGGAGACCACGAGAGGCTGCAATGAGTCTTAATATGACTCCACCACTCGCGGAGTTGGTCGTGGTTTGGAGCAGAGTCAAAAATGGAGGGTTGGCTAATAGACTTCACAGGTTGGTCACCATGAGTCGTCAGGTTCACCATGAGTCGTGGTGTCCCTCGTGGTGACTGGCAGAGTGTAATTCTCCTGCGTTTTAGTAAGGGTGTGTTCATAATTCCTAAGCCCCTAAGTCCTAAACTACATCATTCTAAGCTCAGTTAGGAGGGCTTTAAGAGTGCTTAACCTATTCTAAGCCTTCCCATTTCATGCATGCAAGATTAAGGAGTTCATTGGAGATCGACCTTGAGGATTCCTTAGGTTCTTCCTCAATTCACTTGGATTTTCAAGGGGGGTTGTGAAATAAAAGTATCAAGGTATGTAGGGTTATGAATGAGAGTATTCCTTCACTCTCATGCCTAATTCCTCTTCTAAATTCATGAAATTCAAGGTTGATGAATCTATAGGGTTTTAACCCAATTTGTGAAATTTTCTAAGTATCTATCATGGGTAAATTCTATGCACATTTCTAATGATGTTTTATGATTCATGGAAATGTTTTATAATGATTTCAATTACAAGTTCTGATTTCAAAGTTTTAAAAATATGATGCTCAATTATGTAAATTCATGAAGATTTGAAATTATGATCTATGTTTACAAGCATGATGAGACGTCAATGATAAAAGTATAATTTTGAATTACCCATGCCTATATTCATGATTATTGACTATCAAGTCTATTTCAAAGCATGTTTAAGTTTGGGCAAGCCCATATGATCAAGTATGTTTCATGATTTACTTCAATTTCATGATATTAGCTTGCCACATGGTTTTGGAGTCTAGACTCCCACTTTTCATCTTGTGGTATGGTTTGAGCCAAGGCTCCTCACGTTAAAGCTTCATATTTATGTATGTATTGTTATGATTCAGCTTTGCTGAAAAATGATGGAGAGCATATGCATATTTTGGGGAGTAGTGTCTAGCACCGAGTAGGCTAAGGGTTCACCTAACCTTGTGCTTCAGAATTACATGCCAACGTAGGTATGTTCAGTTTCTTGGGACCTCCCTTGTGAGCTTCCCCCNCAAGGGGCCTTCATCTTGATATCGATATCATGGTAGCGCCCTTAGCCCTGGCAAGGCTTTGGACGGCTCTGCCTACTTGAGTGTAATAATTGGGACCACATAAGCTTTATCGTGGTAATGTCGGTTATATGAAGAGTCTCCCATTGTTCCTCATGAGTTCAGTTATGCATGTTCATTTGTCATGATATTATATTTTCATCATGTTTGTCCCAATGTTTAGTTTTACTTATGATTATCAGTTTCAGCTTTGGGTCATTTGGTTCAGTCATGATATTATGTTTAAATCATATTTTCAAATAATAGCATGCAAGTCTTACTCTCAACATCTTATAATGAAAAGTTTTATGATATGCATTATTTCAATTTTTACTTATTTTTTCGTTTTACTTACCTTGCATACTTAGTACATTCCAAGTACTGATCGCATACTCTATACTGTATCATTTTATGAGACGGTCTCGAACGTTCAGGTTCAGTCCCCCCGCTTGTCAGTTCACAAAGTTAGCATATCCAGCTTGTTTGTGAGTCCTCATCCTCCGAGGACCTCTTTATCAATTTGTTATTAGTATCTTTCAGTTTCAGTTTATTAGTGAGCTAGTTGGGGTCTTTCCACATCAGCTCATCAGGATGTTAGAGGCTTATCAGACATAATATGTATTCAGCTTTGGATCAGTGCTATGTATTCTGTTGTCCAGATGTTATTAGATTTTTTTCAGACTTCTTCTATATCAGATGTTGGTCTCCGCTTTATTTTTTGAGCTTCAGATTTAGGTTCATCTCATGGGTCGACTTGGAGCCATTTATAGTTCTAGATTCCGTATCTAGATCCGGGCCTATGTTCGGATCGTGACAAAGTCGTCCTCCTTGACTTTTCTCGCGCTTGCCCTGGTACTTGGTGGATGGACCAGGTCCCCTGATCAGGCGACTGGATGTTTGGAGGCAATTTGCTTTACCTTCCATGAAAAGGGCTACTCACCCTCAATGTCATCAGATTTTGCAACCTCCTTCTCAATAGTTAGAACTCCTGGGGTTTTCTCCCATTTAGGAGCAGGAGCTAGTTTAGGAGATCCAAGATTAGGAGGAGAAGATGAAGGCTCATCGTCCTTTCAACTTCTTTCAACCTTTGACTCACCTTGGGCTATTTAGGTGAGTCTTTAAACTATTAACTGGTCTACTAAGGCAAGGATGTTTGATGTCTGACCTGGTTCCTCAAGCAGACCCCCTTTAAACAAATGGTCTACAAAACTTTCTGACAACTTCCCCTCATGTATTGGCTCCTCCTCATGTCCAAGGGCTAACATAGGACCAGGTAGTGACAAAGATGCAGTGCCAAATGGTCAGATCTCTTTTTCAACTCTTCAAATAGATCAAAATGAACTTCCCTCAATGTTGTATTCGGAGAGGACTTGGTGTCTAGGGGGATCATGGAAGAGTCCACAAAAAGAGCTCAAACTTCTATGATTTCCTTTGGAGGAGGAGAGGGAGAAATGGGAGTCTCAAAAAAGGCGTTTATAAAACCATAGTAGATGGGGACATCGTAGTGGCAGATGAATTAATAGGAGTTTATAGAACAGAGACTTCCAGGGATATAGACGGAGTAGATGGATGAGACATGATGTAATAGATAGAAACTGGTGAGGGGAACAGATGGGTTTTAGCAAGAAGGGTTTAGGAGTTTCCCTTTTTTATTTAGATCTGTGATTTTAAAACAAGAGAGTAAAGTGAGAGGGATGGATGGGATGGGATTATTTAAGAGAGGAAGTGACATGTTGAGTTAGGGAAGGAGATGTCGATTAGGTTTTTTAAGTGACAAGACAATGGTACAGAAAGGCGAGAAAAAATATGTGGTGATTCCAAAGAATTTTTAATGCACTTTCATAAGTATTGAGTGTAATACTAACCTGTGAGGGGGATCAGGTCCATCCTCTGAAGTTCTGAATCATGTTGCCTAGCATTTGTCCTGTCTCTACTCTTGTTTCTCCCATGCTTTCCATGCATGTATATCTATCAAGGTATAAAACTAAGTTAGACATGATTTGATAGTTACACACTTGGATACCTATAGCCTGAGCAAAGACAATAAGGAAAAAGATTCAAAGGGAAAAAGGAAGAGAAAAAGTAAGACTAGTTCATTTTTATTAGCTCTATCTTTAGCCGATTTTTCTCAAATTGGTCCCTACTCAAGTCCTTTGTGAAAATGTCAGCTATCTAGTCTTCAATTTTGTTGAACTGCATATGAATGTTTCCTTTTTAGACGTCGTCTCTCAAGAAGTAATGTTTGATGTCGATGTGCATATATCTTCGACACTGTCATTTCGAAATGTCCGTTTCAACCGTTTTTTATTTCTTTTATGATTTCTTCTCTCACTCTTGAAGACTTTCTTTTTCATTCAATAGCGCCTCTCTTGTGAAAGAAAGAGATTTCTTCACCCTTACGTATGGTAGGACCTTCTTCAAGAGTTCCTTTCCTTGGTTCTCTTATGTTGAACTGGATTCTTTGTCATGTTGAGAGCACTCGTATTATCACAAAGTATAGGAACACAATCAAATATGACTCCAAAGTCTTCCAGTTACTGGTTAACCCATAAAAGTTGATCACAACATGAAGCAGCAACTACATATTCAGCCTTAACTGTAAAGAGAGCCACTGAGTTCTATATTCTTATTCCCTAAGATATCAGGGAGGGACCAAGAAAGTGAGCCATCCCTAAGGTACTTTTCCTATCAACCAAGTACCCTGTATCGTCAGCATCAACATAACCAATCAGATTAAAATTGTCACTAGAGGGATAGTAAAGAACAAGATTAGAAGTCCCCTTGAGATATTTGAGGATTGTTTTAGCAACTTTGAGATGAGACTCCTATGGACAGGCTTGAAAACAAGCACACATTCCCATACTGAAGACAACATCTAGTCTACCAGCTGTTAGGTATAGAAGAGACCCAATAATTCCTCTATACATAGTTTCATTCACCTGGGAACCAAGTTCATCTATATCCAATTTTGTAGAGGTGTCAATGGGCTTGGAATTTTCCATGTGAAATCGATTCAAAAGCTCTTTGATGTATTTCTACTGGCTTATCATGGTTCCATTTATGTCTGCTTTACTTGCAATTCCAGAAAGAAGCTCAACTCTTCCATCATGCTCACTTTAAATTCACTTTCCATGAGCTTGACGAATTCTTCACATAGAGAATCAAGAGTAGCTCAAAATATGATATCATCCACATAGATTTGAATAATCAGCAGATTTATTCCTCTCGTTTATAGAAAGAGAGTATTGAAATAATTTGACCTCCATAAAAGAGGCAAAAGCAATCAACATTCTGATAGCCTCAATTTTGGCAAGTGGAGCAAAGGTTTCATTATAATATCCCTTCTTCCTGATTATATCCTTAAATAACTAATCTTGTTTTATTTCTTGTGGTGAATCCTTGTTCATCCATCTTGTTCCTAAAGACCCACCTGGTCTCCATGACAGTTCTGTCTGAGGGTTGGGGACCAAGAGCCATACTTTATTTCTCTCAAACTGATGCAGTTCCTCCTACATAACATTGACCCATCCAGCATCAGTTAGGGTCTCTCTGATATTCTTTAGCTCAACCTGAGATATAAAGACTGAGAAGGCAACCATGTTTCTTGATTTGGATCTGGTATGCATGCGAGAATCCAGTGGAGATATTAGATTTTTTGGAGAGTGTGGGGATTTGTGCTTCTAGTTTGACCCCTTACAATAGTTTGACTTTGTGAGGTACCTGGTCCCTCGTCTGGATGATCCTCAAGGGCATTATCTTGGCCTTTATTTTTCTGTGGGGCCTTGTCCTCCACCTGGTCATGAAATCTTCGAAGTCGATTCCTTTTCATCATTTATCTTTATTGGATCACCAGTGGCTCCAGTGCATCTCTTTGAATCTGCAGCAGTTCTTCTAGCTTAGTATCATATAGATTCTCTTTGCTACTCAGATTCCCCCTGTCTCATCAAATATCACATGGAAAGTTTCTTCAACGCATTGTGTCCTCATGTTGTAGATTATGTAGGCTTTGCTATTTGATGAGTATCCCAAGAAAAAATTTTCATCACTTTTGGGATCAAACTTTCCCAAGTTTTCCATCCCATTGTTCAGCACAAAACACTTGCAGCCAAAGGCATGGAGATAATTTAGTTTGGGCTTCTTCTTGTTTAGCAACTCATAGGGTGTCTTCTCAAGCAAGGACCTGAGTAGGCATCTGTTGATCACATAACATGCAGTGTTGACTGCTTCAGCCCAAAATGTTTGTGCAATTCCTCCATCGATCAAAATGGTTCTATTAATATCCACCAATATTATGTTTTTCCTCTCCCCGACTCTATTTTGTTGAGGAGTTTAGGTGCTGAGAAGTTGTGGCTGATTCCCTTTTCTAAACAAAAATCATCAAACTTATTGTTTTTAAATTTTGTACCATGATCTAATCTAATCCCCACGATTTTATTGTCTAGCTTTACTTGTATTTGATTAGCAAAGGACTCAAATGCATAGAAAGTTTTGTCTTTAGATCGTAGGAACATCTTCCAGGTGAACCTGGAATAATCATCAACAATAACTAGAATGTATCTCTTGCTGCATCGACTTGGAATCCTCACTAGTCCATGTAGATCCATGTGAAGCAATTCTAACAGCGGGAGGTGCTCACTTCCTTCTTTTTCTTGAAAGAAGACCTGTTATGTTTTCCTTTCACACATGCATCATAGATTTTGTTTTCTACAAATTTCAACTTGGGCAGACCATGGACTAGGTCCTTGGTGACTAACTTGTTAGGAAGAAAGGAGCTAACATGTCCCAATCTTCTATGTCACAGGGAGGCATTGTCTTCTATAGAATTGAGATATGTGAGTTCATCACCAGATATGGAGTTCAAATCAACCACATACATGTTCTTGCACCTCTTTGCTATAAAAATATTTTCTTCTGATTTACGACTAGTCACAGTACAAGATACAGACAAGAACTTCACTTCATTCCCTTATCACAGATCTGGGAAACACCTAGCAAACTATTCTTCAACCCATTCACATAGTAGACATTCTCTATAGCATGAGCAATAATTTTTCCAATTTTTTCAACATCAAGGATGTATCCTTTCTTTCCATTTCCAAATGAGCCACTTCTGCCTTGAAATGTCTTGAGTGAGAGAAAATCTTTTATCCTCCCTGTCATGTGCTTAGAGCAGCATGGAGAATCATTTCTTAGTCTTGGGAATCTGTTTTAGCTTGAGTTCCCAAAAGCGAAATAAAGGAAAAATCAAACTCTTACTGATCCATACTGGCAGCCTGGTCCCTGAAGGTTGGGGACCAGGTACCCTGGTGTTTCTTTTGTTCTCAGCACTATTTTCCAGCTTTCTCATGGCTGCGAGTCTGACTGAGCAAGTGTTTTTAAGGTGACCATTTTTGCCAGTGTGAGTCCAAAGAAAATTATTAGGGCCATACACATACTTGCTATAAGGATTATAGGGACATTTTATTTTAGATAGCCAAGACCTTCACCATTGTTGGATCTTTGATTGGTAAGATTTGCCAAAACTTGAGATGAGACAGTCCATCTAAGAGCCTTTTCAAGATCAGCTTTAATTTTGACCAGGTTCCTCTCAAGTTTCATGCTTCTTTTTAAGGAGGTAGAGAGATCTAGTTGAGACTTCTTCAATTTTCCTTCAGGCTCAACTTGAAGATCTCGAACTCCACCCTTTCCTTTTTTTTTCTAGATTGAGATGTTTGCTTTAATTTCTCAAGGAGAGTAAGGTTTTTTAGATAACAACACCTCACATGTTTCTTCTAATTCAGCCAGTTGTGTAGTCCTAATAATCTATTCTATTTCAAAATCATCAAGGTTTTTATTTAGGGATTCGTTCTCTTTAGTGAGGTCATAGAATGAATCAATCAAAACATTTTCTAAAAAACTTAACTCCTTTAACTTATAGTCCTTAAGATTCTTTTTTATGTCAAGAAAGATTACCTTTTCATCATCTTCTTCATCTGACTTTGCCATGAGACTGAACAGAGAGTTAAGGGTGAGTCTTCATCTTCAATCACCATCATTAATCTAATAAATAAGATTGAATTAAGGTCCTCCATTCAGTCAACTCGATCCATTTTGAATTAATTAATTTAGTGTGATTTATAAATTTTTGGTACATAAATTAAAAACGTGATCACCAAATTAAATAAGTTTTATCCAGTTCATCTAATTTTCTCGATGCAAAGTCTTTTGAATTAAGCGATTAAAAATATATAATAATATAATTTT
>JACEIK010000035.1:477200-508570 GCA_018107945.1 Datura stramonium | reverse complement strand
TATAATTTTTTGTTAAATTAATATGTTTGAGGACATATAAGATGAACAATCCAATGCGTAAGATGGTGATCAAAACTCATGATCTAGCGGTACTAGTGAGAATTCCTACATAATATACGTTAGAAAATTCATAAACAAATGAATTTAATGAGAAAAATCAGGGGAAAATGTCGAGGAAAGTCAGGTGGGCCTTGTTACCGGGCTGAAATTTGGACACAAACGGAACCATAAGTCGTCTTCTTTTACTTTCACAATGAAACAGAAGATGGCGCCTTTTTCATTATCCCCCAATTCATATTCTAGGGTTTACGATGAGTAGCTGTTTGCGGAGTTGAGTGCTTACTTCCCGAGCCATCTCTACAATTTTTCTAGCATTCTTCGACTTGCCCTAATTCAACTATTGTGTAAGTTTCCGATGAGCGAAGCACTGCAATAGCCAATGGCGTTCTCTTTCACTCCACAGGCACAGCAGCCTTCGCTATTCCCAACTCCGGGCCAGCAACAGTCCTCACCATTCCAAACTCCCGGCCAGCAACAGTCATCGCCATTCCAAACTCCCGGCCAGCAACAGTCATCGCCATTCCAAACTCCCGGCCAGCAACAGTCATCGCCATTCCAAACTCCTGGCCAGCTACAGTCGTCGCCATTCTCGCAGATCACTCCCTTTTCGCAACAGCCACAACAACTTCAGTTTCAACAGCAGCAACAGCAACTGCAATTGCAGCAGCAACAGCAACAACTGCTGCAGCAACAGCAGTCACAGCAGCAGCAGCAACAGTTGTACCTTTTCACCAACGATAAGACTCCTGCCACCTACAGTACCAAATGGGCAGACCTCCACCCGGACTCGCAGAAACTCCTGTTGCAAATTGAGTGGGTTAATTTCATATAAACAAGATTGAAGTTGTTTAGTTTCCTATTCTTTTTGTCTTTTTGTTGGAGAAGTTTCCTAATTGATATTTATGTGCTTGTGGATGTAGGGAGAGAATACTGGAATACAGGGATGAAAGCCAAAGGCTTGACCAGTGTAGCCGACTTTATGATTCATCAGTGTCCAATGATGGTTTTGAGTTAGATGCAAGCCGCAGCATTCAGGTTGTATCTTATGTTCCTCAGTATTTTAATCACTATTCCTCCTCTAGGATGTAGTCTTCAGTAATATTCTCGGTTCAATTACCAAAATGAAAGGCTAAATTACCTTTTCTCAAAAAAAAAAAAAAAATAACAAAAAGAAAGGCTGTTTTCATAGTTGAATCATCTGATGGATTTTCTTAGGTACTAGTTTTATAGGCACTTTCAAATTCACAAGAATGAACATGTCATTCATGCACAGAGTTGGTGACTAGTTATCAAACATTAAAATAGTCTTGTTCTGGGTTGCAGAACTATTTCTTTGTGGGAAAATAATATAGGAAGTGGATGAAAAGCAGAGTTTTTCATATCATTTAACAGTGCTCGTCATATTCTCTGTTGATCAGAGTGAAGGTTCCTGCATTTCTTATTCTGATCGAGGATAATATTTGTCACTGATAGCAAACATTTAAGAGTCTGAACAAGTTCTCTTGCTTTCCTCTCTAAATAATGTTTCTATACTTCATGTTTTACTTTGTTGCATGTGCTTATGTTGCTCTTTCAGGAACTTGGTGGAATTAGTACATCAACGGAAAGACAAAAGGCTATCTTGCAAGAGCTAATGACCGTTGTTAAAGATATGCTGCGCAATACAGAGGTTGCAGTGCGCTCTTTTATGATGTTACGCCCAAGGTTCCTTCATCAAAGTGCACCTGCTGCTGCAAGTGCTACTGCTCCATCACAGGCATCAGGTGCAACTGTAGCTCCAACAGCATTTAGTCAAGCACAGTCTACCCCCAATGCGCCAATTTTTGATTTTTACAGTGGGATACCAAAAAAGCCCTCTCCCTTTTTGCAGCAAACAGTAGCAAGATTTGAGAAATATCTTGTAGAATGCCGGCAATGGGTTGAAGAATTGGAGCAGTTGATGGTCTTAGATTCCGACAGGAACTCGAGTTCATCTTTGTTGCAGTCTCTTCCAAAAGTCATGTCAAATGTGCATGACTTTTTTGTTCATGTTGCCGCAAAGGTAATGGGAAGTGAATTTTTTTGTAATGATGAGGGCTTCTTAAGATATGATGAAAGTGTCATGCTTAGTCAGAAGGGAGTGAAAGAGTAAAAATGAGTATGAGTACTTTGCCTTCTTTGTTACGTTTATTTTGACCAAACAAATGTGCATTATATATATGCTTGTAGATTCTGGCACAGTTGAAGTTCCTCATAATCAGTTTTGTGCCAATTGTAGTTAGTATCAGAGATTGATTTCTGATATACTTTTGAGGCAGCAAAAAATCATAACACTGCATGCGATCACCATTTGCTCTAGAATTTTAGTAGAGTTGCATGTGAAATGTTTTGTGTACTTTATTTTCATAATTTCTAGCTTATGCCTTTATTTTTGGTTGCTGCGGCTTTAAGGGAAAATATTTCTGTACTTTTGGTAAATCAGGTTGAGAGCATTCATCAGTATATTGAATCAATGAAAACAGCATACCTGGCTGATCAGCGCCGTCGAGGCGATGATAGCGATCCTTTTCTTGAGGCTGATCGGCGGGAAACAGCTAAACAGGAGGCAGCTGCTAAAAGGGTACATCCAACTTTGCATTTGCCCGCAATTTCACAACCATCAACTCAGGTAGCAGGGTTGATTTCCAGCTCAGCAGCACCTGGGGTATCCAGTACACCACAAACGTCATCTGCAGTTTCTTCTGCCTCAGCTGGAACTGGATCCTCACTCTTTGCTACCCCATCCGTTGCTGCTTCATCTTCTTCCCTGTTCCCTACTCCAACAATGTCAGCTCCTGTCTCCTCTTTGTTTGGAACATCTGGTGCTTCACCCCAAACTTCACTCTTTGGGTCCTTGTCTACTTCAACTCCAGCCTTTAGTACTCCATTATTTGGTTCTACCCCCGCTTCTGGAGCTTCAACTTTTTCAACACCTTTTGCTTCAGGTATGTTTCCGCCAACCTCAATAATGACATGTTTTGTCCCTCTGTTAGATTAGCTTTTACAAAAGTTAAATTTCTATATAATCTCTTTATAAGGAAAACTGAATATTTTTTTATTATTATAACCTCCATAATGATAATTGATGTAACATGCATCTATAACTTGATCTTCAGTTTATTGAATCAATTATATACCCCCTTGGTTTTTATATATGCGACGCGCTTGTATGTTACCTGCTCAAAAAAAAAAGTGATGCTCTTTTCTTTTGGGATGTTCCCAAATGTATGACACCACTCTGTTACTAAGATAATTTTTTACAACTTTCACAATTCTTAAGAACTCAAATATTAAACTTTGATGCAATGTTTGATTTATTAAACTATCTTTTGAACCATTACTTAATAATGTTCTTCAACTACTATTAATAGAATATACAAGTCAAATTCAATAACATACTCAGTGTAATCCCATAAGTGAGATTTGGGAGGGTGAAGTGTACACGGACCTTATGTAGCTCAAGAAAACTTGTGTTTCAGAATTGGTTTGGCAAAAAAATTGCACGAGTAAAAAGCTACGATGAAAATACTGAAGAAAGAAAAGTATTAACAATAAAAATAGTACAAATTACCAAAGTAAAGGAAACAACAGAATTAATAGAACTAAATAATAAGCTAATGCTAACATAATAATAGTAATAATAATACTGGTAAGAGAGCAGATATTTACTCTGGACTAGGACACTTCTCTACCACCGGGACGAGAAAAATCACTCAACTACCTACTAATTGTCTACCTTAATTCTCAACCTCCATGCTTTCTGATCTAGGGTCATCTTCTTTGTGAGCCGAAAATATGTTAATGTCTTGTTTAGTCACCTTTCCTCAATTCTTCTTAGGTCTACCTCTGCCTCCGCAAACCTATCACCGTCAACCTCTCGCATCTCCTCACTAGGGCATTTGTGCTCCTCTTCATATGCCCGAACCATTTCAACCTCGCTTTCCGTGTATTGTCCACCTGGGATTCAACTCCCACCTTGCCCCATATATCTCCGTTCCTAATCTTGTCCCTCCTAGTAGCCCACTCATCCCATCTAAGCATCTTTATTTCTGCTACCTTCAATGTGAGTGTTCTTGACTGGTCTAGTCAAACACCATCATAAGATAAACCGGATGGATTACTAATATACTAAATACTGATGTATAACCATAATTTTTTGTTGGTTATTTTAGGTTTGAGGCTAATGCAGTTTTCTTTAGATTCTCTCTCTCTCTCTCTCTCTCTCTCTCTCTCTCTTGATGAAAAGCCTAATGATTCTAAGTGTTCACTGTCATGTCATTTTTTCAGATATCTTTTGCCTTTAACGAATAAGTCAATGCCCTTTGATGATTCACTTTTTGTTGAGGTGGCCTACTGTATAAAAGAGTCTCAAGGAATTTCTTGGTTAACTGCTATTTTCAATTTTGTTTGTGGTTAATATTTCCAAATGCTATTGATGGGAAGAAGTTGCTTTTGAAATTTAGTTTTTCCTGAGGGAGTTACTTTGAGTAGTTAAGTTTTCCCTTTTTGGAAAATGTCCACTAAATGCTTGTGCTTTTGGTGATTTATTACAACACATACTATATTTTCGAAAAAAAATGTTTTATGATCCAAAATTCTTTCTATCCTTTTGCAAATGAGCTCATTTCTTTTGTAATAAGCTGCAATTTGTTAGTTCATTTGATATTAGAATTTTCAGATATCTTTAGAATATTTTCTGTAATGAGATATTCTTGATACTGCAGTATTTTTGAATGGAAGGGATTCTTCTTTTCATCCTGTTTTTCTTCTCTCCCCAGAACCTGCATCCTTCAAATTTTGTTTGGTGATTTGTGCCTAACTGTTGTTCTAATGTTCTTGAAGGGGCTGCACTAGCATCAGGGGCAAGCTTTGGGACTGTATCTGTGAGTATACATGTTCTCCTATATTGGCTATTTCTTGTTTATGCCTTGACAAAAAGAAAAACACTTCTCACCTCATTCTCAAGCATGACATGAAGAAAATGGAAATCTAAGTGGAGCGGAGGACTAGTTTATTTGGCTATGTTGGTGAATTTATCTGCAGTTTTATTATATGTTTTTGTAAAGCTTAGCTTGTTTACTACCAGTTCTGTGGCAATCTAATCCTGAAAAATTACTTTGTTGAATGTTAGGATGCTTTTTCAAAAATCTTGCTGCTTTGAGCTTGTATGTGATTTTTTTTTTTTAAGAATCACCATGGTTCATTATCTCATGAGTTGATTTTTATAGAAGAAAGAAAAACATACACAGCAAGTTGTTTGAAACCCTATAAACACAATTTTAATTTGACAAGGACATCACTAGTCAGAGAAATAATGCAGTCATAATGGGCAGAGACATTTTTGGTACTGCCTCACGGTTGCTGAAATTGGTTTACAACCTTTGGTTCAAATTGTTTCATCATCTTTCTGGTATATGTTGCACTAGCACTTTGCAAAGGATAGATTTATATTCTTAAACAATGTCTATGTAAATATAATAGAAGGTTGTTTCTTTCATAACATTTCATGAAAAGAAAGATGTATGTTTCAACTACTTTATTATGGTATTATTTAATAAAACCCTAACAAGGTAGGTGCTTATTACTTTGTTCTAAAAATGCTCCTAGTTATCAAACTTTCCATGCTAAATATGGTTATACCTGATGATCTTTGCTTCCATAGACCATCCATGCTCACTGTGCTTGTGCTTTGTTGTGTATCATTCTTTTTTGCAGAAAGCTAGAGCAAAAAGTCGTACAGGCAGACGCTAGAGAATGTGTTTGGTAATTCAGACATCTACTGTCATCTATCTGTGATGGTAATGGATGGAAATCTCTTTGCTGCAGCAACACCAGTTACCTGTCACAGTAGCCTGGCAAGCTCAAGCATTTTGACAAATCATGAAATAATGCAGTTTATCTACCTCCAGTTTCATTGGCTTGTTTCATTTTTGTGGACCGCTATTTCTGCAGAGATGTACTATCATAGGGATGTCGTGGCAATGTTCTGTCATACTATTTTTCATTTACTTAATTCTCCTGATCTAGTGTATCGAGCTTGATTTTGTACTCGAGTCTATTCTAGATGATTTCAGCCTTTGTAGAAATGAAACAGGTTATATTTTTGATAATCTGGATTTAACTTTCAGCAGGCATAATTTCTTTGACATAGAAAGATTGTATAAACACTTAGTGGAGATCTCATTTGTTGCAGACGCGATTTCCCCCCTGAATTATAAGCCCATCTCGGTTTTACCAGCCTTTATATATATTTATGAATTTTGGGGCTGCCCTTTAAATTTTTAACCATTTGAAATAAGAAAAAGTGTCAGGATACACGGAGGAGGAGAAACAGGGCAGCAGTAATATCTTGTTAACTGATAATGCTTCATGATCAAATAGTTTTTCATCTGTTGTAAATGTATATGTAGAAAATAATGGTTGACGCTTAAAGGCTAGAAAAGAAAGAGGTGAAATTATGTGTAATGCGACTAGTTTATTAATAGGTTTCAGTTGAATGATTTGAGTTTAGAACGTGATAAAACAAACTTTATGTATAAGAAAACTTTTATTACATTAATTTGTTTTCTTCTCTTACAGACATTCAAGACTAATCCTGTATTAGTAATTACACATCAGTTAAGCATTTTTAATAAAAATAACAAAAATCTTCTCTCTTTTTCAATTATCTGTTATTACCATTTGAAACAAATGATTGCGAACTGTTGGATGAAAATATATTCTAGGAATCAAGTTGGAGAAGAGATTGGTTGAATCTTAAGATCCATGACAAATTAAAGATTTCAACAAATGGAGGTTAGATGCTACTTCCACAGCCTCTGCATCTAGCATAAATTGATCTGCTTCTGACTGTGTTAAGCTTCCTTGTAATCTATGTAACTCAGCTCTTATCTCATTATACTGTGGATGTGAATGATCAGTAGAAGAGAACACATGAGTACTGTTCATAACCTCTAACCAGCTTAAACCAGGATCCTTTTCCAACACAAGTCCCCTTATTTTTCTCCTAATCTCTGAAACACCATCCCACCTACCAGCCGAAGCAAATAAATTGGAAAGCAGTACATTTGTTGCACTGTCTTCTGCATCCATCCCCAAAACCTGCTTAGCAACACGTATTCCTATTATCCGGTTTCCTTTACTTACACAGGAGCTCAGTAAAATTCTCCATAGTTGAAGACGTTCAACACCAAAGGGTGATTCCATTATAATATTCTCAGCCTCCTCCAGCAATCCAGCTCGACTCAACAAAGTGATCATACAAGAATAATGCTTCAGGCTTGGTTCTAAACCATTTTCTTTCATGTAATTCCAGAAATATATACCATGGTTGACCAAACCGCAGTGGCTACATGCTGCAAGCAGAGAGATAAATGTTACATGATCTGGTGTCAGGCCATGTTGTAAAATATCATTGAACACCTTAAATGCCTCCTCTGCCTTCCCATGGTAACCATATGCTCCAAGCATTGAATTCCAGCATATTAGATTCGGCATGGTGACACTGGAAAACATAAGCTCTGCAGCTGCAAGGTTTCCAGTTTTAGCATACATATCAACCAGATTCCCACAGACGGTCATCTCAGCAGTATAGGCGGTTTTGACAGCCAGGGAATGAATCATCTCACCCTGCCTCACAGTTGCCACTTCAGCACACACACTTAAGGCACTGGTAAGAGTAAATTCATCAGCCTTGTGGCCTTCCTGTAACATCCCATGGAAAAACCTAACAGAGCTCTCAGCATTACCAATCCTACAATGTCCAGCAATCATCTCGGTCCAAAGGACAACATCCTTATCAAGGACGGTAATGAAAACCTTTTGAGCAGACTCAACTTCCCCATTGCAAAAGTACATTGATATCAGTTTGCTCACAACAAATACACTTACACCAAGGCCCGCCTTCTCAACTTGGCCGTGGAGTGGTTTCCCATAATCAGCTGCTGGAAATGCTCCTATAGCAGAAATAACAGCTGCAAATGTATATTCATCAGCAGTGAGAAAGGAAGACTTACGGAATTGGACATACATAGTCATTGCCATCTCTCCATCTCCATATTGTGCAAGTCCAGAAATCATTGAATTCCAAGAAACCAAATCTGGCTTCTTGATTTTTCTGAAGATTTTCAAAGCTGTTTCATTAGCACCACAAGTAGAGTACATGTCCAACAGGGCATTGTAAAGGGGCAAATCTGGTGCAGTCCCTGAAACAATTACTTTAGAGTGAGTTAATTCCCCAGCAAGATGGTCTCTTAACCTGCTACAAGCACTCAACAATGTTGTATAAGTGAAATTCGTAGGAACAACTCCAGTCCTCAACATGGTGCCGAACAGCTGAAGGCCTTCCATGGTCTTGCCATTTTCCAAATATCCGAAAAATAGAGTATTCCAAGCCACAGAATCTTTATCATGCATGGAGCGAAAAACTTCCTCTGCACAATCCAAGACTCTACAATTTGAGTACATCCCAAGAATAGAGGTTTGAACGCACATATCGTAAAAAAATCCAAACTTTATACACTGGGAGTGAAGCATAGAGCCTAATACCTGATCCTTGATGCCCGAACATGCATGTAAAAGGCTAGTAAAAGTTAACCCATTTGGTCTTAGGCTCTCACTTTGCAATTCTGCAAACAAACGGAACGCCCAATGGGCAAGGTGGTGGCATCGAGAATAGGCAGAAATGAGGGCGTTGAAAGAGACGATGTTTCTCTCCTGCATTTTGTCGAACAGGATATGTGAGTCTTGGATAGACCCACAGCGGGCGTACATGGAGAGAATATTGTTGAACACATAAGAGGATTTGGAGGTGGCGGGTATGGAAGTGAGGATGAGGGCATGGAGCTGGCGTGCTTTGCTGATTGAGTTTATGGAGGCGCACTTATTGAGGAGAAGTGCTGCTATGGAAGAGGCCTCATTCAATGGTGGCATAACTTGGCAGCTCTCGTCACTCCATTGAAGCCATTTGGAACAAGGATTACGAGGACTGAACATTTGATTGTGGCATACTGTCCGTCTTGAAACAACTTGGTGGCATACTCTGTCTCAATAAAGTTTTGTTTTCTGAAATATATTACAATCCTAATCCTAACACTATACTTGTTAAATAGTTTTCTTAATTCTAAATTAAATTGTTTTAATATTTTATAATTCTATTAAATATTAACTATATTATAAGATATTCACATATTAATATAATAAATAATATATTTAAAATATTAATTAAAAGTTTACAAAACTGTGAATCTGAAAGAAAAAATAGTGAATCTGAAAGAAAAAAATACAATAACGGAGGGGTATGTGATAACCGACAAGTCATAAATCATAACAAAAGAAAAAGAGAGGCTCGCCGAGTATTGCTATGAAGGCGGTTCATTCTGAACTTGAAATTTGAAGGCCAAACTTTTATTTGCTGAAAAACAGTTATGGCGAAGGAACACTCACGCCTGTGTTGTCTGATCGACCATTACCTCCGCCCTTATACTGTAAGCTCAGTGTACCCCTTTGCCGGCACTGATTCTTACTTGCCTGTGTATTTTTTTTCCCCCTTTAAACTCTTACTCCTCTGCAGGAAACTGGGTCTACTTCGTTAACCAAGGAAATGGAGAAAGAACTTTTAATTGCTCTCTCACAGGTTGTTCCTTTATTTACCAATCCCCCTATTTTAGAATTCTGGAATTTCTTGTCTTAGAATTTTTTGTGTGATCCTATGGTTCTTATAAATTTCAATTGAGGCAGAGTTGATTGATTGAGAAGTCCAATTTTTAGGTTTATACAGAAATTAAGCGGTGGATGAGGGAGTATGAGTCCGATGACAGCTCTGTAAGAATCTTTCTGTGTGTAAATCCTGGTTGTGGAGATATGGTTTTGCTTGGAATTATCTTAGGATGCATTGTTTGTTTGTGTAAATTTATTGGCAGGACATTTTGGGAAATTCTGTTGGCGGAGGTCAAATATTCCCCGAGTCACATGCTGCTAATCATCATTGTTTAACAAATATTATTGAGGTCTTAGTAAGTATTTTCAGTTTGAATACCCTATTATGGCACATGGGCTTCCAATCTTTTTTATGACTTTTGAGCTGATTCACAAACTGGTTTATTGGATTCATTTGGACACCATATACTGTAGTACAGTTATGTGTATCAAATACTACTTTGAAGCTAAAGTACCAATGGTGTAACATGTTGGTCCCTGCATTGTGCTGTTTTTCAATTGGCATCCCGATGTTATTCGATCTCCTGTCCAGTTTGGAGTTTCCTTTCTGGACACTATTTAAGATCAAGAACTTAAGCTCATTTGACCAGTGCTTGGAATATTTACAATGCTAATGAAAAATGCTCTGTTATGGAGCCCAGTTGCTCACGTTCTAGTAAACTAAAATTTCATCTCATTTTGATCAGTTTCAAGTCCAGTTTACCCTCTTTTAATGGTGCATTTGTTGTTTTGTTTTGAAATTACTTCTTATTAAACCTTACAACTCTCTTATGATTTCCTATCTGCAGATGGTTGTGGTTGCAACGGAGAATCCATATGTCCATCACCTAGTTGGCAATATCCTGGTGTCTGTTTCTGATTTTTTTATTGAATCTGTATGTGATAAGATAGTGGCTCTGAAATCACTACATAGGTAGTTCTTCATTTGATATTTTGTGTTTCTTTACAAGTTCTATCTTGCAGGAAAGCTGTTGGAGTGAATATATCAATTTACTGTATCACTACGTGAAAATTTCAATTTTTAATGGTCTTTCTTCTATGGGACATGCAATGGAGGTCAAAGACTTGAGTGGGAATCAGTCACCTTCTCCGTTATTGAAGCTCAGCCTGAAAAGTGGAAGTTGGTCAACGGCAGCTGTTATCATGAAAGTTCTACACAATGTACTGAAACAGTTGAATCGGGATCTTATTGATCAAATTTTCAACATTTACTTGGAGGCTACCACTTCTTTTATCTCAAATATGCCGTGGGATTTGCTGTCAGAGGTTTACCATGCTCAAGAGGATTCCAATCCAGATCATTTGCTTCAAATGCAAGAAAAAAAAACGAAGTCTATACTAATATTTCAGGGATATCTTCTCCGATTACTCTGTTTGTTGGTTAAAAGTGGTTCAGCAGAGCATCCATTTATTTTTGAAATAAAATACCTGCTTCCAAGACTTCTGTCATCATGCCTTCGTAATGGACAGCACACTGATAATGTTGCGATATCTCAATATCTTAAACATAAGATGTTGGTATGAATTTCTTTTTCAACTCATTCTCATTAATTAGCATCTTGTATAAAATGCTTCCTGCTGCTAAGAAAAAATAGGTAAAACCTGGTGACTTTCATTGGAAATTCATTGGTATTTTCCATGATAATATATTTGATTTAGTGTCTGATATTGCTCTCAAACATTTAATTGAAATAAACTTCTCATAAAAACAGATTAATTTGCTCCCTCCATGGGCCTGGGTAGCTAGTCATTACGTTTATTCCTGACTCTCCTCCCCCATTTCTTGTTATGCTTTCAGTTGGAGCTATTGTAGCTCTTCTACCACCAGTTGAGATGCGTTTTAGGTGCTTAGTTCATTTTTCATTGTGCTATTGTTCTTTCTGCTTTATACTAACTATGGTTTACTCTTATCCAATGAGCACAAACTTCTAGTGGAACGTAAACATTCTTATGGGGACAAAGGTATATTGTGAGTTCATGGTTCCCTCAGTTTTTCATTAATGGTTGCAGTGTAGGGAGTTGACGATGGTACCTATTTTTAAATTCTTTCGTTGGAAGGTGATAACTGTAATCAACATACCAACTATTTGAATGACATGCTAATCAAGGCTATATGATCAACGAGACCTTATGACATGCTGAATATGCCTCTCTTACTGACTCCTTCTGGAAGAACTAGAAGGTAGGAAATTCAATTGTTAGTTTGTGCATGTTATGCGAGTGGCAAGCTTAAGAAATATAATCACCGGCTTTTGTGAACCAGTGGGATCTGGCTTGCTATTTGCTCTCTTTTCAGTATCAGTTGGACAGTCACTGTTTAGATTGCTCCCGAGAGTTGGTTCATCAAATTTTCAAGCAAAGGCAGGAAGAAATCTCCAAAATGTCTCTTTATCCCATTTGGTATATATGAAAGTATCTAACAGAAAAAAGATTAAAAAGCCGCTTATATCAATCAACTATGCTTCTATCCCAAGTTAGATTGAGGTCTATACAAATCCTCCGTAACCATTTCGCTCAATTCAAGTCCATTTCTTTCTAATACTAAATTATTTGTCTTTTGAGGCAAATTAGGGGGGTTCTCTAGACCTAAAGGTTCTCGAAATCTCACATCTACTTGTGCTTTATTTAATTTTGTGAGGGATTCACCCTTCCTAGACATTGCATTTGTGCCCTGAATGCAACAATATTTGATCTATCAAAGGAAAAGAAGTCAGATGGAGAAAGTTTAATATGCTAAGTGCTACAGTTCAATCTGAAGTGTTATAATTAGGTGAATGTGACGAGAGATTTTTGTTCTTTTCTTTTGCTCTATTAATCATCTCTTTCATTCCGGCTAGATATGCTCCTTATGTTAGTTATAGTGGTGTGATAGGTAAATTTAAAATTTTATTTGAAATAGCATGCACCAATGTGATCATTTAACAGACTGAGTTTGTGGTTGCAATAACTGTCTATTTTGCAGATGCTAATGATTCGACTTAGTAAGCAAATCCATTTGGACCACGCAATTCTAATTTCGTGGTTGGATCTCATCCACACATACTTTCAAGATGTATTATCCCAACCTATGGATGTGCCGGAGTTTGGTCTAGATAAATATCTCGAAGGTTCTCCATTTGGGGTAATGACATTTGACATGGGGAAAAAATGGATTTCATTGAAGCATTTGCAAAGGCTGGCTATTTTCCTTTTCCTCAAATGTTCCTCTAGTTTGCTGAGCATAAAAGAGACGACAGATCAACATTATGCATGTAAAAATCTTAAGTCTTGCTCAAGCTTTGACCTGAGTCCCAAGTTATGCAGTAGAAGGAAAGCTTTGCTAGAGCTTCATGAGTGGCTCAGAGAGCTGCTCCCTGGTGATAGGTTTGACCTTGATGTGTACTCGGAGAAATGCATGGACTTTGTCTCATCCTTCTTGCAGCTATATATGCAAGAGGTTTGTGCTCTTGCTCACAAGACTGTTTTGTTTTACCTTGTTCATTTGTTTTGGGACCTCTGGATATAATGTTTGTTTAGCTCTTATAAATTCATGATTATATCTGATCTTCAAGGTTTGATAAGTTTTAGAACTGTCGGTATGAGATAAGCTGGACACCAATAAGAGGAGAAGTAGTCTTAGTTACTAAGAATTCATAGAGAGTGTTTAGATGCTCCCTATGTTGCTATAATTGACCAAGAATGAGGTATAAAACCATGTATATGCAGTTGCTTTAGTACTCTGCGTCTCTTTCTTTCCTCCCTCCTGTTAATTCTTTCCTTGACAGTTTTGGAACTTGGCTATATCTGGAGAACTGATCCTTATACTTTATGAGATTTTTATATTTATTCTTTTTGATTAGCCTGACCTAAATCTATCATTTGCACAGAGTTTATTGTCTAGGCATTAGAGATTCAACTGTCATCTTTCGGCTTCCAATGATTGAGAATTGCCTACACTTGGCTTCCAAGTTTTATCTATTAAATTTTTTTTAATTTTTCAACAAAAATGAAAATGTGATTGAGAATTGCCTGTTTCCTCCTATACTCTGACAGGCCAAGATGAAAAGCTTTACAAAATGGCTTGTGGCTTGTTTCTATGTTTTAGTATACTTCCTACTATATTATGGCATCCAGGGCATAGACTGCTGCTCAAGTTTCATATTTGGTTGATTTGGTTTGTCTGATATGTTTACATTTCAGAAGCTGTTTGTGACACGAATCTCGCTTGCTGTCCTTGTATGATGAAGTACCCATGGATGTCTTACTAAATGTTTGGTAGTCCATCCGTCTTCACTTTTCTGACATTCTTTTTCTACTGTTAAATTGTAGGATGATATTCTATTTGAAATGCTCTTGCAAATGTTATGCTTGCCATTTTACTCTGAAAAGTGAGTTGAACGTATAACTGTTAATTTTAGGGATGATGCGAAGTTGTATATGGCGGTTGTTTTAGTGCTTCATGTTGTATGTAGGTTTACTAATGAAGTGGCTTTGTCAGATGATGAAATGAGAGAGTTTTCTCTGATCTCACACCTTTTTCACCCAATACATTTCTTTCACCTATTCCTGGCTGGAGTAAGTACGAAACATTCCCTTGTGCACTTCTTTGTTTTCTTTCCTTCTGATGTCAAGACCGAAATACTGAATAATCGCCCATCCTGAGGAGTTTTGCTATGTTACCTTGTTCACAGATACACTATGATCATCAAGTTCTTCTTGATTATCTTATCTCAAAAGACACTGGAGCTAGTTCTGCTGAATACCTGTTGAGGTATGTACCAGACTCTGTATTTTTTATTTTCTTCTCTAGTCTTTGGACATGGCTATAAGATCTATAAGTATCAGATATGCATACTAATTATGGTGTTTTGACAGGCTCAACCTTTATATGAGTAAAACATACTACTTACTAGTTCCAAATTTGCAAACCATCTTTTTCTTCCAATATTTAAGTGTAATGAACTTAAAATGATTCGATATAGAATCATGACTAATCTTAGTCCATGTAAGGAGTTCCAGCTGTAACATTTACCATATTCAGAATTACAGGAGTTGTAAGCTCTCCATAAACACTACTCCCTCCACCCATTTTAAGCAACCTTGTTTGACTAGGCATGGAGTTTTGAAAGAAAAACTTTTGAAACTTGTGCTCTATAACAAGTCATAGACATTTGGGTGGTTATAAATCATTTCATAAAGGATAAATGAGAATTTTAATGTTAAATTGTTTCTTAATATAGAAAGATGTCATTCTTTTGGATCAGACTAAAAAGGAAAGTGTACCACGTAAAATGGGATAGAGGGAGTATATCTTTTTGATCCTACCAAAGTTCTATTGCATAGAATTATAATTTTTAGACATATAGATCTGGCACATATATATTTGACAATTAAAACGATTCAGTAATGAAAATAAGTTATGACACCCTTACCCATTACTTTTCTTGATGTAAAAAGCAACATGTTCTTCCATTTACATTAAACATTGCATATTCATTTCTGATAATTGTGCCAAATTTAAATATTATATTCAGTTTCAGTGGAAGGGGCAGAACTAGCCCCTCCTAAACAAAATATGTGGACTTTATCCGTGTCTGGTGTTGCAATTTAATTTGTACCTGCATCCTCATAGGTGTCTGCGTAAGGTATGTGATTCATGGAACATATTTGTCAAATTTTCATGGAGCGAAAAATGTCGAAGCAGAAAGAGAAAAAAGTTTTCAACAGATGATTATAACTCTAGGGGAGAGATATCGGTTGTGCCAAGCTGTGTTAGTGGAGATATTTTACCACTTGACAGCAAGAGGAAGAAACCCTATGGACGTCGCAATGAGGACTATGTAACTCAGATGTCACCGTTTGAGTGTGCAAGGAACTGCCTTTTTCAACTTAAAGCATCTATTAAAAGCCTTCACCAAAAGAACCTGTTTCCTTATAATCCACAAGTGCTACTACGTCGGTATGTTTGTTTGGCACATTTGGGGACTTTTTCATTAGTTTCTATTGTATTCTTGAGATTGCATCAAACTATGAAACTCCATAATATATTTATTATTTCTACTTCAAGTTTCCTAGTAATAGTAGTTCTTATGATAAGCTGTAATTTGCTTAAAGTAAGCAAAGTGTTTGTTTAATGTTTAGATTGGGTTCGTTGGATGTTCTTCACAGTTTAAGCAATTTTTACTTTGATATTTGAGCTTATATTTGCAATTACTTCAAAACTATTTTGCTCGAAGCATGCATGCATTTCAAGAACATTCATGCAATGTTTAATGAGTAGTATCAATTCGTAGGATGGAAACTAGAGTACAAGTGCATTGTAGTCATAATGGCTTGTGATCAAAATTCAAATATTACTTAGATCATTAATGATGTCTGGTTTTGAAATATCCAAGGTAAATGTGCTGTAGAATGCAAGTGGAGGGAGTGTTTTTTCCTCTCCTTTTATAGGTCAAAATTCAGTGACATTTATTTTTGTTCTTCAAGCTACTATTTGTGTCATTTTGCTCCAAATTTGTAGAGAATCTATCAATAGGTCCTTAATAAGGAGGCATTTGTTTGAAAATTTTCAAAAACAGAGTTTGTGAAAGAACTTTGAGTTTTTGCAAACTCTTTTTGTTTGAGTTGTTTTTGTGAAGGAACTTTGAGTTATTGTAAATTCTAAACTTTGAGGCAGGAAGTCGTGTTCCCGTCCCCCTAATATTCCAGCCAATTTTTCGAGTATTACTATCTCATTCATCATGTTCGTGTTTGTTAGCTGTACTTGTTCAAGCTTTTTCTGAAGTTTGAACATATTCTTGCTACTGATTGTAAATGATCTTGATAGTTTAAGGATTTTGTTGTTCATGTGTTAGTTGTTGGTTAAAGAAGATACTTCTTTTATTTGGGGACTGGGGGCAAAGCCTTGGTGCAACAGTAAAGTAGGGTCAAGGTTCAAGCTGTGGCAACGGCAACAACCTCTATGCATAAATGTAAGGGAATGCTGTGTACAGTATAAGCCCATTCTCCCCCACGGCGGCACTAGTCAGACATTTTTTCGTGCGGGCTAAGCCTTTTTGGGGAAGGAGGGACGGGGAGGCAACTGTTACTACCATAAATTAACTAATGCTCTTCATTGCAGTTTGACGCGATTTCAGGAGCTGTGTAGATGACGGACTATAAAAGCTCGCTGTTTGACGTGATTTCAGGAGCTCTGTGTAGATGACGGACCATAAAGCTTGGCGTTGTCCTATCGCCTTGAAATCCATGTTGTACTCCATGCCAAGTTGATATCGGCTAGTTAAGAATGAATAACATTCTTGACTTTTGAGGCGAGTTTTCTGACTTTTACTATGGAAATGCGTAACACATTTCTGGACAGTGGATCAATATCCTTCAGATGCCGACAGGTGATGTTTATAATTTCTCATTGACTGCCTTCCAGGGAAGCCAAGGTCAAAGGGCTCGTGGATCTTGCGCAGATGGCATTAGTTGCCAGTCTCTTTCTGTGAGATTTTAACATTTGGAGACTATTAAGGGCTTGTTTGGTGCGAGATGAAATCATGATATGATATCACATGAGATGATGTTGAGGTTTTATTTGGATATGCAATTTGAAAATTTTAAATTGTAACTATTTACTAACATAAAACCGTATAAGTTGCGAAAACTATTAAAATTTTCTCAATTCTTATCCAATCTTACCAAATAAGTAAAAGTCCATAATAAAGTATAATGTACTATCACAAAATCATTCTAAAAAGAAATACAACATTTATTGATTGAATTTTAGTTGATAAAAAATAAAATAAAATTTGAATTGTAATATACTCTCTAATGCCAATTCTCCAACATGGTTGGCAAAGATTATTGAGAGAAATAATACCGTCAACAAATTTTGTTTCTATTGAAGCAATGCTTGGCAATCTGATTGCTATATAAAATGGTGGTTTTCTTTTTATTCCCTTTCTTTTTAATTCTGAAATTTATAATCTAAAAAAATAAAAAAAAACACTATAAATTAAAATTTTCAAAATTTAAATTTTTAATTTGAAATTTTATCACCGTGATTTAAAATTATGAAATAAATCGTATATCCAAATATAATAATGTCATCTCATGATTTTAAATTAAAGATACGTAATTACCTGTCCAAACGCATAATAAAAGTTATAATTCAAATGATGAACATGTGTAGAAAGTTATTACATTTGTTAGTGCATGCCCAAGAATGAGTCATGAATTGATCAGTGAAATTGACCCTACCCCGACTTCAAGCCTATATATTAAATTAATAGAATTTGTCATAAAAATATTAATTAATTTATCAAAAAATTTAATATATTAATAATTATTTAAAAATATTTTTATTTTTTTTATTTTTTTTATTTTTTTTATGTTTTATATTTAAGTTAATTAATAATTTTTTATTTAAAAATATTTAGAAAAGTTAAAATTGTTGATTGTGTTTTTGAATTTTTTTAATTTTGGAATTAATTTTTTATGATATATTTAATTAAAGAAATACATAAATTCCTACTATGATGTTGTCTCCGGTTTAGAAATTTTTGTATGTAAATGCAGCAACTTTAAAACTGACATGAAGATTTTTGCTGTGTATTTACGTGATGTGATTTCACTCTTCTTCTCCAAAAATGTTATATAACTTGTCAAAGAGTTTTTTTCTCTTCATTCTTAAAACGTCGATTTTATTATATTCATCTTCATATGACAAATCCAACAAACTTTGGTGTTTGCCTTTCAATTTTCTCCTTTTAAAGCTAACTATTCAGCCTTCAAATTATTAAAATTGTCGAATGAATAAGTAATGGTACTCATAGATATTTAATTGTAATGGATAAAGTATTTAAGTTTTATCTAATTAAGAAATATCTAATGTTCAAAACTCAAATTAAAGCTAAAGAATTTACATAAATCTCTACTAAGAGTTGTGTATTGTTTAGAAACTTTAAGACGACATGATTTCTTTGATTGTCGTATTTTTGTGGTAAAATCTCATCTTTTTCTCGGAAGTGCTATGTAAGTTATTTTTCTACTCCTAAAGTCATCGATATTATCATCATCGTCTAAATCTTCATAACATCAAATTCGAGAGAAAACTTGATGTAAGCTTTTTCAGTACTCTTTAAATCTAAGAATTCCTACAATTTTAAAAATTATCGAAACGGAAGAAAATTATACTCCTTAAAGATATTTACCAAGAGAGTATATTCCTTAAAAAAAGACCTTCAAGTGTGAAAATCTATAATGCATTTTATGGCAGAAATTACGGTATTCATAAACTTTATTTTTCATTTATTTTCTTGGAAAAGAACAATGAATGTTTTGTCTCCGAGTTGTTAAAGGAGAGATAAATATTTTATATATATGGTGTTGTATAAATGATTAAATTAATATTCACTAAGATAGTATTATTATTAAGTGGTATATGCTACTACTACTTGTAATACCATTCACAATCTTTGATATTAAAAGAGAAGAACCAAATATATGTAAACAAATATATATTTTTTAAATTCTGTTGGTTACGAAGGTTACACTTTCTTTCGTGCCATCTTCTTGACCCATATGTTTTTCGCTTGACCTTAATTTTCTTTCAGAAAAGTTCATTATATCTCTTTTTGATGAAAAAGGTCAAGGGAGAGAGAGAAAAATAATTTAATTACTTACTATGATATTTAATTACCCAGATATTCTTTATTAGGAATATATGATATATGAGCCCTTTTATCAAATTCGTGAAAGGCGAGAGGAGCTTTAGGAACATATAGTTGAGATTCAAAAAAGAAAAATTTTGGAGTAATTGTAATGTTATGCGTAACTAATCTAACAAAAATAAATTTAGGCAATAAAATATCAAACTGAATAAATTGAGTAATTATGCATAAGTGCAAAAAGTACAAATTATGATATGATTCAATTATGATATTCTGGAATGGATGAATCTAACAATATCCAAAATCGATAAATATAATACTCATGGATTGTAAAATAGAAACTCATTAGTCATTACTACATAAAGAAAATTAGTATTGGAAATAACATAGAATGCACAATTAGAATAGTTAATATCATCGTAAAAATATATTAATCTTGCGAAAAAAAGAAGAAAAGAATTCATCTACAGTGCTTAAACCTTCTAGCTGGAAAGGAGCCACAATTCTCAAAAAATAATTGTAGTAGCATGAAAAAATCTTGAAAAATATTTGATATTTATAAAAAAAAAATAGACACTTTCTTTTGGTTTTAATTCGAACTTGAGTTGAGTGTAAGATTAGTTTAAGAGCTAGTGTAGAGTTCTTTTTCCATCTTTTTTATTGACATGAGATATTAATTCAATTATGAATATTACGTATAATTTTATTTATAGCAATTTGATAATCTAACAATATTCAAGTTTGTAAAATATTATACTAATAAATTGTAAAATAGAAACTCAACTCATGACTATGTAAAGAAAAATAGTACTAAGAAAAAACATAGAATGCACATTTAGAATAGTTAATATTATGTTTGTAAAAAAATATATATTCAATCTTTGTGAAAAGAAGAAGAAAAGATGGTAATAGAGGATAATATGAAAGAAAAAGTGATCTAATAAGAGGATGTAAGTTTTTTTCTCATCTTTTTGCGGCATGAAGATATTAATATGTCCTTAGATAGGGAAAATTCTTAGCGTAACGTGAAGGAATCAAAGAGTTTTGTCATCGTTTAACATAAAAATATCTAAAGGCATGAAAAAAGAAAAGAACCAAAATATTTAATATTTGTAAACTTTTTAAAGTAAAGAAAATGAGAAAATGGAAGACGATAGAGTAAAAACGGGAGAAGAAAACCGAGAGAATCCAAGACTATTTTATAGGAATTGATGTAATGCAAGAAATCAATGTGTTGTTGAAAATAAATTAATACAACTATTCAAAAATATATAGACTAAAGTTATGGCTACATTGAAATATTATTTATTTTTTCAAAGGTCTGTGAATAACGGATTGAAGGAAAAAAAAAAAGAAAAAAATTTAAAAAATTAGATAAAAGCAATTGGCCTAGGAGAGTGTCACTTCCATAGGTTGAAACCTTCAAAAATTGGAAGAACAATCTCAAAAAATGATTCTTGTAGCATGAAAAAAATCTTGAAAATTTTATAGCAACTTGATGAATCTAACAATATCAAAATTCACCAAGTATTATACTCATGAATTGTAAAATAGAATCTCATTACTACATAAAGAAAATTAGTATTAAGAAATAACATAGAATGCACAATTAGAATAGTTAATAATAAATACTTTGTAAAATATATTGATCTTTGCAAAAAAAAAAAAAAAAAGAAGAAAGAAAGAATTCATCACAAGTGTTTGAGACCTTCAGCGGAAAGGAGCCTCAATTCTCAAAAAATAATTCACGCCTTACGAAAAATCTTGAAAAATATTTGATATTTAAAAAAAAATACATTTTTTTTGGTTTAATTTGAACTTGAATTTAGAGGTAGATTTAGTTTAAGAATTTGGTGTAAATTTCATCTTTTATTGACATGAGACTAATTCAATTATGAATATTACTTGACAATTTTTATTTTATAGTAATTTGATGAATCTAACAATATCCGGTTACCAAAAATATTATACTAATGAATTGTAAAAATAGAAACTCATTACTACATAAAGAAATTAGTATTAAGAAAAATATAGAATGCACATTTAGAATAGATAATACTATATTGTAAAATATATATATTCAACGTTGTGGAAAAAGAAGAAGAAAAGAATTCATCTCACAAGTGCTTCATTCAATTGGAAAGAAGTCTCAACTCTTAAAAAATAATTCCCTGTAGCATGGTAAAAGATCTTGAAATATATTTTATGTTATTAAAAACATATTTTCTTTTGGTTTAATTCTAAACTTGTGTTTAGAGGCAAGCTTTAGTTTAAGAGTTGGTGTAGAGGATAGTATGAAGAAAAGTGATACTAGCATGAGGATGTAATATTTTTTTCCGGTTAGTGCGAAGAAAAAAGTGATCTAACATGAGGATGTAATTTTATTTTTCCTCTTTTTATTATTGGCGTCGATATGTGTCTTTGTGTGAATAGGGAAAATTACTGACATAACATGAAGGAATCAAAGAAGTTTTGTCATCGTTTAACATAAAAATATGTAAAAGGTATGAAAAGAAAAAAAACCAAACTATTTAATGTTTGTGAACTTTTTAAAGTAAAGAAAATGGAAGAGGATAGAGCAAAAAGGGGAGAAGAAAGAACCAGTAATCCAAGACTATTGTTTTAAGATTGATGTAATTGAAATTCAAAAAATGTGTTATTAAAAATAGAATTGATACAACTATCCCAAAAATATATGAAAAGTTGTATTTGTTTAAATTATGTTTATTTTTGCAAAAGAAAGGTGCAACAAATAAATGATTAAGAAGGAAAAATGCAAAAATTAATGAAATAGCGATTACATGCTGGAGGTGTACGTCACACGGTGATGGCCCTCTTTTACATGTTTATATAGATCAAAGATATGAAATTTCTTCGAAATAAAGTTATAGGAAGTATGTTGCTAGTACTGCTATATTTCTAAAAAAAGATTTGTTGAACAAAAATGTAGCGACAAAGCAAAAGTTGCCAGGAGTAGTACGTGTTGCAGCAATCCTCAAGCCTCATGGAAGGATTTTGTAGAGACCACACGTACTGTGCTAGCAGTTGTTGTTGACTTCCAGAGCCTCTCGGCAGTTTCCATAATGTTGACTGAAGGATACATAGCAGATATTGTGTTTTTCGAACGCAGAAAAAACAACCATCTGACCAGAGGTTGTGCGTGATTGGCACAAGCTTGTACTGTTTAGGAAAAATATATATAACCACTAGATGAGGTAACTAATGTAAGTCATACCCTCTTTACTCTCAATTGATTAATGGCAATGGATTCTGCTAGTGATTGTAGGTGGATTACTACTTGCCTGTGTTTTGTTTCAATGCATTTGTTGGCTAACAATAAGCAAGAGACGTAACAGAAAACTTCCACCAGGCCCAATTACCCTGCCATTGATTGGAAATTTGCATAACATTCTTGGGGATCAGCCTCTGAGTCACTTGCGAAGCTTGCCCAAAAATATGGCCCAATGATCAGCCTCAAAATGGGTCAAATAACGACGGTATTAATATCTTTAACCAACCGTGGCCAAACAAGCCCTACAGAAACAAGATTTGGCCTTCTCCAGTAGAACAATCCCAGATGCAATCCATGCCAATAACCACCATCACCTCTCTGTGTGGTGTTTCACCATGCCTCTCTGAGTTGGAGAAGCTAAGGAAGAAAATCTTGAATTCTAATGTTTCTCCGGCAACGAGGCTGACATGTCAGCATCTCAGGTAAAGGCCGAAAATGGGAAATAAGTCAAACTAACAACGCATCATAACTCAACCCTCCCAAAGTTTGTTGATTCAAAATATAGAGTTGAACAAATATCAGGTCATAACATAATCCGCCATCATGACATAACCAATCATGCATTTTATTGTGCTTTAAAGAAAAAAAATGAAAACAATGCAATTTTTCTTGAATTAGAAGCTTAAAGTCTCCCAAATTGTATAATAATAATTGAATTCACATTCAAATATTTATAAATATTTGGTACACTTTTCAGTATACTTATAAAATCTGAACAAAAGCTATTGGGTTAATGGCCACATCATACAAGCTAGATCATATGTTACACCATTTTGACTTTTGATTTCAACGCCTTGAGTCAAATCAACAAACATGTCATTACTCACCGTGGAATATGCTACTAACAAAAATTGATTTTGCCACTTGTAATGTATGTCAGGTCCCAAAAGATGCAAGATTTAATTGCTTATTGCCATAAGTGCAGCCAAACTGGGGAGGCAGTGAATATAGGCCAAACTGCTTTCGAGACCATGATTAATTTAGTTTCAAATACAATTTTCCAAGGATGTAGTGGACCCTTATGCAAATTCAGGGTAAAGAATTTAAGGATGTGGTCTGGAACATCATGGAAGAATCTAGTAAGCAATTTGGCCGGTGCTTTCCCCTATTGAAAGGATAGATCCTCAAGGAATAAGGCGACGCATGGGTAAGCTTTCTGATAAGTTGCTTCAGCAGATTGAAGGATTGATCAATGAACGATTGGAGCAAAGGAGGAAATCGCCAAATGGCGGTAGAACAGATTTTCTTGAAGTTATATTAAATACTGTAAGAAGATCCGCGGGCAATCGACGAAATCATATACAACATATTGCCCTGGTAATTTAATTTCCAACTTATTTACCTCAGTTAAGTTCAGCCGGATAGACCTTTGAATAATTATTTTTGACCCCTTGAAACACTTATCGAGAAAATATTAATTTTGAACGTGTAATTTCAATTGCACAATGAATTTAGTGTTAAAGCACTAGATAAGGTTGAACCTATTGAATCAAAATCCTGAATTCCCTCTGCTTATTAGACATTTGGTGCTCTGTTATGCTACATTAGGTTCCTTAATTTAAACTACTTCCTTTAGTATCGCTTTTTGACTATTGGTGTAAGTTACTGGATTTAGATTTATTCCTTTTCTTTGGCCAAAATCATTGCAGAGATTTATTGTTCTGTCACAGTTAATTATAATGGGATATTAGGAAGAAGCTATAGGCGTACGCCCCATAGTTCTATTTATGTAACATCAGAATTAAAGGATCCATTACTATATGGGTGTATAAGCGCATGTAATAACTTTTATGAAGAAGAGTTAAAACACCATCAACTTACACGAGAATGTCACAATGATTTATCACATAATTAGTATAAACTTTCTAATTTCATTATTAATATTGTATCTGCGAGTTATTTATACTGCAGGACTTTTTCACTGCGGGAACTGATACAACTTCAAATACATTAGAATGGGCAATGGTTGAGGTCATGAAAGCCATACATAATGAGAAAAGCTAAAGCTGAACTTGCTGAAATTATTGGCTAGGCAAGGCAATAGAAGAAGCCGACGTTGCCCGTCTACCTTATTTGCAGTGCATAGTGAAAGAACTACCGGGATGCACCATGGACCCTTTGATTCGGAAGGTCGATGAAGACGTTGAGGCGTGTGGCTATTTTGTTCCAAAAGACTCTCAAGTGTTGGTGCACGTATGGTCAATAGGCCGTGATCCCAGCTATATGGGGAGGATCCTCTGGCATTTAAGCCTGAGAGATTTTGGGGTTCGAAAATGGACGTTCGTGGCCTGGATTTTTGAACTCATTCCATTGGTGCTGGTCGAAGAATTTGCGGTTTACTTTTGGCAGCCAGGGCGCTTTCTGCAATGTTGGGTTCGTTATTGAATTCATTTGATTGGAAAACTGAAGGTGATATTGCACCAGAAGATTTGGATGTGGAAGAGAAGTTTGGTATTACACTAGCGAGATCACGTCCTCTACGAGCTATCCCTATTCCTCTATAAATGCCGGCTCCAAATTGAGCATGTCATAATTTATTAGTGAAAAGACGGTACTCAAAACTTGAGAATTGGTGATCCGTGTGTTGATGTTCCGTGCAGCTGATCAGTCATGAATTAGTTTATCACTACTTGTATTCTTCTCTTTTTGTGTATCTTATTGTTATTATTATTGTATTTCTCTTTAAGTAAGGCTAATATTGTCTTTTGAATTTGCAGTGATAGAGGTCATGAATAAATCATACATAATTTAAAAAGCTAAAAACAAGTTATCAGCAAAGAGCAAGGCAATGAAAGTCGCCACATAACTTATTTACTCCAAAAGTAAGGAATTTTTTTTTTTTTTTAAGCTAATCAGAGTAGTCAGACTCAAAATAAATTAAATAACAGCTGCAAAACCAAAAAGCAAAAGTTAGGAACGTTTATACAATTGCTCAATATGTATAAAAGTGTACTGAGTTCACTTATTTGCAGCGAATTTAGTTATTTGCAACATATTTATAAAGAGATTTGTTAAAAAGTAACTAAACAAGAAAATAAAGTTTTTACTTAATATTTTTTGACCTGTTAAAAATAGTACTAGTATAATCCTAAATTTTAAGGGAGCTTTTTGTCATTAGCTCCCCCTTAAAAAAATTGAAAATTTGAATAATGATGGAGGGCTCACATGGCGCAAGTAGTTGTTCAGAACTGCTTGATTATCTTCTTTTTTTTCCTGTTCTTCAATCTTTTCTTCAACTTCCAACAACAACAAAAAGAATAAAAATATTTTTAATTTTTTTAATTTTTTTAATTTTTTTATCTTTTTTGATTTTTTTAATATTTATGTTTTTATAATTATTAATTTTTACGTTTTAAATTATTTTTTTAATTTAAAAACACATTTGAAAATAGATTAATTTTAAAAATTTGAAAATTAATTAATTAATTTGATATACAATCAATAATATTGAATTACATGTTTTTTTTTTTGTTTTGTGAATTTTATAAATATCTTTAAAAATATTTAATTATGAATTTTATGGTTTTAGATTTTCAATTTGTAAAAATAAAAAATTCACGTTTTAATTAAAAATAAAATTAAGCCTTTAATTAGATAGAACACCATTTGTTTTGAAATAAAATAAAAATTAAAACTATTATTTATTTTAAAAGAAAAAATAATAATCAGAGGAAAACAGATTTGCATCCATTATTAAAATGGATTAATTATTACGATTTGAAAAAATGCATCGAAATTACTGAATGATAATATTTTCAATATTGAATGACAGATTTCCTTTCAAGATAGATATGATAATTGGAGTAAACTTTGAATAACAACACCAATCATATTATTCCCTCCATTTCAAAAAATAAATATACCTTTTATTAATTTATAAAAAAATTAATAAACTAAAAAAATAAAAAAAACAACATAAAAAAAATATAAAATTTAAAATATTATTAATATTTTTTAATTTTATGAAATATACTTATCTTTAAAAATAAAATAAATAAAAATATCATTTATTCTGAATCAATTGAACAGAGAGTAGGAGGTTCCTGTCAAAAAGCTCTCGATAAGAAAATTATAATTGAGTGAGTGAATTTCGAATATCAAATGCAGAAAGCATAATTTAAGGCACCCTGTAGCTTTGTTCAGCGAAGAAGTAAACAATGGAATATTATGTAGCCATTGTAGGTGGATTACTAGTTGCCTGGATTTTGGTTCAATGCATTCGTTGGCTAGCGATAAGCAACAGATGTAACAAAAAGCTCCCACCAGGACCAAATCCCCTGCCCTTGATTGGAAATCTTCACAACATTCTTGGTGGTCAACCTCACCAGTCTCTTGAAGCACTTTGAAAAAGTATGGGCCAATAATCAGTCAGGTTGGGCCAAATAGCGACAGTGGTTATATCTTCATCAGCAGTAGCGTGACAAATTATCCAAAAGCAAGATTTGGCCTTTTCTAGCAGAACAATTCCAGATGCAATTTATGCCCTAGATCACTACCAATTCTCTGTGGTATGGCTGCAGTCACTAATCGATGGAGAAGCTTGCGGAAAATCTTGAATTCCTATATCTTCTCCGGCAGCAGGCTTGACGCAAATCAGCATCTCAGGTAGCGTAGCCATTGGGTCAGGTCGGGTCGGGGTTAACTCAAATGAGCAAACATTTTCACCCAAAAGTTTGATTGAGTCAAATTCATAGATCTGATTTTGTATGTGAGTTTGAGTTGCATTTTGACCCATTCAGTTATTCTATCGAATTCTCAGGTCCCGAAAGATGCAAGATTTCATTACAACATTGCCATCGGTGCAGCCAAACTGGTGAGGCAGTGAATATAGGCAAGCTGCTTTTGAGACCTCTATGAATTTACTTTCAGATACAATTTTTTTCCAAGGATGTAGTGGACCTTATGCAAATACGGGTAAAGTATTCAAGGATGTAGTGTGGAAAATCATGGAAGAAGCTGGTATAAGCCCAATTTGGCCGGTGTTTTCCTGTTGAGGATAGATCCTCAAGGAATAAGGCGACGAGTAGGCAAGAATTTTGGTAAGTTGCTTGAGCAGATTGAGGGATTGATTGATGAACGATTGGAGCAAAGGAGGAGACTGGCAACTAGCTGTAGCACTGACGTTCTCGATGTTTTGTTAAATACCAGCAATGAAGATCCACAAGCAATCGACAGAAATCACATACAACGGTTATGCCTGGTACTTTCAACTTCTTCCTTTAGGATCTCTGTTTTTGACCTTTATTTGTTAGTGTACTGGTAGTTGAAAAAGTTAATACATACTTGGTTCAAACATAAAGAAATATGCTTGAGCAAAAATTATTTTCTACATGGAATATACCTAATCATAATAAAATTGGGACATATTATAAAAGAAACATGTACAATTTCAATTAAGCAGGTACATGACAGTTAAAGAACTTTATCAAAGTTATTTGAGTTTTTCATGTACTCCTTTAATAATGTTATCAGTTGTCAACATTGATCTTTCAAAATATGTTTGTCTATAAAAGATGCAAAACACATATATAACATACTCTCTCTATTCATTTTAATTGTTAGAATAAGATTTGCATACTGTTAAGAAAAAATAATATGAATGGTAGTACGGCTAATATAACCCTATTAATTTTTTGAAAACATAAAATAATAATTCTTTTCACATTTAAAATGACTTTGGGGCAAGGGTAGAATTTAAAAATATGGTTAATTGTCTCTTGAATTTTGAAACAACTATTTTCAGTATACCTATCAATTAAAATGGAATGGTGGGAGTAGTATCTGTAATTTCAAAGTCAAAAATAGAGACTAACTCTCTCTCTATATATATCAAAACAGATATTTCAGAGAGATAACTTGGCCACGCCTAAGTATTTAATTCAAAGGATAGATCCACATTTTCATCTTCTTTTAAGTATTATAGTAGCGGAGTCAACAAAATAGCATCCATGGAAATCATCTACAATATATTGGACAACATTTTCACACAAATTGATATTCAAGTGCATGTTTCTTTTTGTCTTTCAGTAAAAGAGGCCTAAAAAATATGATCAAATAGATATTTAAGTCTTTTTATTATTAGAGAAAAACTAAGACAACTAATTCAAAAAGCTTAAAACAATATTAAATGTGCCTGAATAATATTCAAACAATCAACTAAATGTATAAAGCAACTCGGTCCAGAAGATTTGCTTTCGTAGAAGAGTGGGGATGGTCATTGTCTTAAAATAGTGTACTATTGATAAACAAAAAGGTTGAATGAGGTTTAATGGGCAAGAAAATACTATAAAATAGAGACAAGGACTCAAAACTCTAATGCTGATATTAATTAGGTAATATACTTTACCTAAATTGTGAGTATGTCATCTACCTGGCTCATACGTTGGAAAAATATTAATTAGAAATAAATCAACAAGTGATTTTTGAACTTTTTATTATAGCACATAAATAAATAAAAAATACTAAAAAAGAAGAAAAAAGATATTGTGACCATAGAGAAGTGTCACATCGTGTATGGATTTAATTTAGCTTTCCTCTTTGGCCAAATTACAGAGATGTATTCATCACATAGTGTGACAGATAGGGGAAGAGGTATAGTCAGAATACACATTTTTAATGCCTCAGAATTATAAAAATGATCCATTACATACTTGTTACCTTATAATCCCTCCGTTTTGGTATGTTGATTTGATTTTAATTTGGCATGAAGTTTAAGAAAATAAAGAAAGTTTTTGAATTTTATAATCTTAAATTATGTATAATGTATCAAAATATCCTTTAATCTTGTGGTTTTTTACGTATGCGTATGGAAAGTTGGAATTAAAAGTGAAAAAAAAAAACGTTTCTTTTTGAAAACGGACTAAAAAGGAAGTAAAGCAGATAAATAAAAATGGAAGCACAAGAGATATCTAATTTTATTATAAGAAAATACAATATCCATCAATTTACACGAGAATGTCACAATGATTTATCACATTGTGAGTACATATTTCATTTTGGCATCCCTAGATTTGGTTATGTTGCAGGACCTTTTCACTGCGGGAACTGATACAACTTCAAATACATTAGAATGGGCAATGGTAGAGGTCATGAGAAAACCATACATAATGAGAAAAGCTAAAGCTGAACTTGCTGAAATTATTGGCCAAGGCAAGGCAATAGAAGAAGCCGACGTTGCCCGTCTACCTTATTTGCAGTGCATAATGAAAGAAACTTTACGGATGCACCGTAGTTCCCTTTTGATTCGGAAGGTCGATGAAGACGTTGAGGCGTGTGGTGAAGACGTTGAGGCGTGTGGCTATTTTGTTCCAAAAGACTCTCAAGTGTTGGTGCACGTATGGTCAATAGGCCGTGATCCAGCTATATGGGAGGATCCTTTGGCATTTAAGCCTGAGAGATTTTGGGGTTCGAAAATGGACGTTCGTGGCCAGGATTTTGAACTCATTCCATTTGGCGCTGGTAGAAGAATTTGCCCCGGGTTACCTTTGGCAATCCGGACACTTTCTGTAATGTTGGGTTCATTGTTGAATTCATTTGATTGGAAAGCCGAAGGCGATATTGCACCAGAAGATTTGGACGTGGAAGAAAAGATTGGCATTACACTTGCGAGATCGCGTCCATTACGAGCTGTCCCTATTCCGCTATAAATGTCGACTACAAATTACCAAATGCAATTACTTGTTGAGCTTATCCGGAAATATGTAATTCTCTTCCTCTTTTTTCTTTTCTCCGGCTATAGTCATTAAACATAATTGAAAATAAAGCTCGACAACCTAGTATTTTGAGAATAAAGTCTCATATATACAATTACGCTTCTGCGAAAAACTTACTTCAAATCTACTTATCTACTCACTCAAAGATAGATAGTCTGATGAATTCACATAAAGAAGAAAAGAAGTTTGAGAATTTTTTTTAGAAAGAAACAGAGGAATAACGTATTCGTGATTCCACCATTTTGCTTCTAAGGTGTTAGGTCCATAACAGGCCCCGGCCCATTAAGTTTTGAATGTGCAAACAAAATGTAACTTGAAAAAGCTTGATTTTGGGTGCTAATTAAAAGTCACAAAAAAGATGAATGAAGTGAAAAAATTATGTAAGGATGCACAGGTCCTATGGATATATAGATTCTTTGGAAGAAAACGAGACAAGACAAATCAATCAAGTAAAATATAATTAATTTTTAAAATAACAAGAAAGTTCTCTGCCAATTTCCCTGCATCATACAAACAGTAGAAAGCAAAAGTTCAAAATCACGTGGTGTAAAACGTAATAGTATATAGCCCTATAATCATATGTAAAAGTTGTCGTCCAGGTCTTAATTAGAGGTGATAATATGGAAGATAGAGTAGGCATTCACCGGATGGGGACTTTGGTAAGTACCTCATCATTACATAAATTGAATCTCTGTTTCAATTGACGATCGAGAAATTAAAACATTGTTTCATTAGTACTTCTGATGTTTAATCTGAGTCATATATATAGTCATTCTACATTAACACATCATGTTTTTCACGCTTGCATCGCATGAAAAGGTTTCAGTCATATAGATCTACTAATTAGTTCAGTGGACTGTCCCCTAATTTGATTTGCCTTCACAATAAGCGAACATCCTCCGTTGTTTGCCCCACTCAAACAGATATTCCTCTATG
>JACEIK010000035.1:425959-440065 GCA_018107945.1 Datura stramonium | reverse complement strand
ATATATATATATATTTGTGTAATAGATTCAAGAAGAAAATAGTTTATACTTTCTTTTTTTATATATTTACATGTGTAATATGTTAGTATGATATAATTGTGACATTTTTTGAAAAGCCGAACTCATAATTCTCTATTATATGAGTATAGGTAAGTTGAAGTCGAACAAACTATGGTTACCGATTTACTGTACCGCAAATTATATTTACAAGGGTCATATCAGGGAGACTTGCTATAAACTGATTGGTTATCCATCATCTGACTTCAAGGCTAAAAAGAGGTTTGGATCTGGTAATAATTTTGAAAATGCAGCAATGAATTACTTATATGATGTCTCTAGTGATGCAGGTGGTGGACATGTTGGCCCAACAGTTAACTTTGCAGAAACTCCTACCAGACATGATTTTAATAGCTTTATGACTAGCATTCCTCAGTTTACTCAGGAGCAATACAAGCAGATTCTACAGATGCTAGGCAAGGGAAATGAGACCAGTGACTCAGCTATGGCAGTATGTATGGGACCTTGTATTGTAGTTTCTGAGACTGTGGCTTGGTGGATAATAGACTCATGTACTTCAAGTCATATGGTAAATAGTCTTAGTTGGTTGAATGAACTTGAGGCTTTTTCGACGAATAATGGAGGCAAAACACAACTATCTACTGGAAATATAGCTTATGTCAGTCATGTTGGGTCTTGTTATGTTCTTTAGGGACAGAAGATCACTAATGTGATGTACATAGCAGAGTTCTAATATAACCTCATATATGTGTCTAAGCTAACAAAGGAAATGAATTGGATAGTACTGTTTGTCTACTAGCTAAACAAACAAGATTTTCATTTTCTTTGAGTACTTCTATTGCTAGTTCTTGTTTTCATACTGAAAATGGTGATGTATGGTGATCTTATAGGGTTCCGACTCATGATGGAAAAAGATATTTTCTAACACTGGTGGATGATCATTCCAGATATACACGAACACGACTATCATTCCTCAGCAGAATGGTATAGCAGAGAGGAGGGGCGCGCGCGCGCACACACATATACAGAAAGTTGCCAGATCACTGAGATCTCAAGTTGATGTTCCTCCCAGGTTCTGGGGAGTGTGTGACTACTACTGCATATGTAGCTAACAAGTTTCCTTTCTCAGTTCTTCTAGGCAAGTCATATTTTGAATTTATATTTTGTTATACTCCTACTTTAGTTCATATGAGAGTGTTTGGATGTCTAGGCTATGTGACTAAATGTACAAAAGCCTGATAAGTTCTCTCCCAGATCTATTCTTGCAGTTTTTCCTTAGATATTATTTGACATAGAAGGATTACAGATTGTATGGTATTTGTTCTAAAGAATTTTTAGTCATTCGAGATGTGGTCTTCAAAGAAGACGCCTTTCCCTTCAAACATCTTCCTACCACTGTATCCTCTTTATTCCATACTATAGAAGTGTATCCACATATTGTATGCAAATTGTAAAGGTGACTTTCTTAGTCAGCCTCCTGCATCTAAGAAGATTGAACATCCACCTGATATTGATCCAATGATTGTTGATCCTGATGTGAATAATGGATGTTAGCTGAGGTTGTTCCTCCCATAGTTGATCCAGTAGTCATAGTAGAGTCCATTATTGATCCTATTCATGATCCTGCACCTGGTCTTCCCTTTTATGCATCTAGGAGGTCTTTTAGAACAGTCAAACATCCTCTATGAATGAGGGACTATATTACTCAAAATAAGGGAAATGTTTCTTGTTATTATCCATTACCTAACTGTGTTAGCTATGCTAATGTGTCTCCTATATTTAGGATTGCATTAGCTACCTACTCTAGCATAATGAAGCCTAAGCCTTACAATGAGGTTGTATAAGATTTCAACTGTATTGATGCCATGTAAAATGAAGTTTCAGCCTTAGAAGAGAATAACACTTGAGGTACTGTTGAATTACCTCCCGAAAAGTTCCTATTGACTGTAAATGGGTGGCTGAAATCAAGTATACATCTTCAAGAGATGCGAAAAATACAAGACTATACTTATAGTCAAGGGTTATACAAGCTCCTAGACAGTGGAATAAGAAGCTCATAGATGCCCTATTGCAACTAGGCTTTACTCAAAGTCATTTTGACAATTCTTTGTTTACAAAGATGGCGAAGACATAATTGATTGTAGTGTTGATGTATGTTGATGACTTGTTGGTCACAGACAATTATTCGAACTTGATTATGCAGTTTAGAAATGATCTTCATCTCAAGTTCAAAATAAAGAATTTGTGAGAACTTAAGTTTTTCTTGATGATAAAGTTTGCTGGATCCCATAAGGGGAATGTGATGAGCCAAAGGAAGTATGATCTAGAGTTAATTGACGAGATAGGACTTGAAAGTGTAAAACCTGCGCGGGCACCTCAGGAAACAAACTTAAAACTCTCTTCTACTAATTTTGACAATCTGATTCATAAAGATTTTTCAGACAATAATGACAAGAAGTTGATTGATGCGCGGCAATATCAAATACTAATAAGCAGACTTTCGTATCTTACAATGACTGTGATTGCCATTTTCTATGCAGTGCAAGTGCTTAGTCAGTTCATGCATAGATATCTTATATGGATGTTGCACTGAGGGCGGTGAGATACATGAAGGGTGCCCCTGGACTTGGGGCTTCTAAAACCCTCTGTCAGTTTTGAGATGTTGGAGGCTTTCTGTGACTCAGATTGGGAGATTGTCTTCAAACTAGGAGATCAATCATTGGGTATTTAAGGACCTTTAGAGGTGTTGTGATTTTCCGGAAATCCAAGAAGCAAGCCACAGTTGCTAGAAGTTTAGCTAAAGCAGATTTCAGGAGTATGACATCAGTGGTGGCAAAACTAACATGGCTGTTACTTGTTAGGGGTGTTCAAACAACTGGGAGTGACTTTGGAGTTGTCAGTTCATCTATTCTGTGACAGTAAAGTTGCAATTCAAATTGCAGCTATTCCTATATTCCATGAGAGAACAAATCATATTGATATTGACTGTCATTATATTGAGGACAAGATATTGCGGGGTGTGATCAAGTAAGACTTATCATGTATCAACTAAGGAACAAGTAGCTATCTGTTAAACAAGAGCCTTGAGAAGCAACCATATGACTATTTAATGTCCAAGATGATGTTGAAAGGCCTCCTCCTCCTCCTCCTCCTCTTCTTAACTAAAATTTGTTAAATATTTAACGGAGATCAAAAGTGCTCGCTTCTAACCATCTTAATGACTCTTGATCATCCTTGAAAACTTCTTTCTCCAAATTGTTGACGTGAAAGAAGAGTTTGTTGGTCCAAGAGCAAAAGAGGCATAATTTACTATATCTAAGGACAAATCGGTGCATAAAGCATTTCATGTTCACATATGGTTGAGGGAAGGGTTGCACCCCAAAAGAATGTGATGTAGATAGCCTGTCCTGACGCAGACATCAGTGGCTGATCTATGTCATCAAGTCATGATCTATAGGTCACACAAAATCAACTTTATCATTACTCTAAGACGTTCAATATCTAGCACATGTGCATAAAAAAAGTTTAATATTATATATTAGCATGGTTGTTATGCTAAAACAACTACATAGTAATCAAGATGATAGTCATGAAAGACACCAGCCCGAAGCAGCTAGATTAGATCCATATAAAACAGAGCTTGTAAATGATGTCTCTCAAAGTACAACAACTAGTCATCAATAATAACAGTGTGACGGAGTGATAAGTATTTTTTTATTTTATTTTATGTCAAATTAATGAATTCATGACGTGTTTTATTTATATACACTTGTACTATCATTTAAGGTGTGTTTGGTATGAACCAGTTCTAAAAAATCCGAGGTATTTTGAATTGTTTGTTGACATGGATTAAGTTAGGGAAAACTTCTGAAATTATTTCAATATTGAACCTTAAACATATAAGAGTTTCGAATCGAATCTCTTTATAAAGAAGATATTTTGTCCCGTGGTAGGGTATTTTTTAATGAAAATATTTTTTTTTAAAAATAAGTGAGTTTCTGTTATGAAATAATAAAGAAAGAACAAGAATATTGTAGAGAAAGAGAGAAGGAGAGAAGTTCTTATTTCTCTTGATGAGATGAAATACAACGAAGGAGAACCCCTCTATTTATAGGGTAAATTCCTCCTAACCTTTCTCCAAAAGAAAGACTTTCACTATAATATAAACACATGTATCCACTACTAGGGGTGGGCAAAAAAATCGAAAACCGAAAAATCAAACCGAACCGAACCGAATTAATTTGGTTTTTCGATTTCGGTTTTTTCAGTTTTTCGGTTCGATTTCGGTTTTTTTATAACATAATTCGATTTTCGGTTTTTTTTTATTACGGTTCACCGGTTTTCGGTATAATTAAATTAAATAAAAATTAAAAACCCTAAATTCCTATCCTAATTCCTAAACACTAATACAGTGAACTGAAAACAGAAGTACAGAACACTAAACTAATCGGCTAATCCTTCTCCTTCCTCTATTCGACTATTCCTCTCTGCCTCAGCCCTCATCCCCTCACTGCCTTGATGCGACGACGCCGGCGGTGCCTCCCTACTCACCAGTCGGCACTCGGCAGTCACCACTCACCACTACCGGCGGCAGTCACCACTACCAGTCGGCAGTCACCACTACCAGTCGGCAGTCACCACTCAACAGCCGTCGCCCGTCAGCCACGTCTCCTCTCCGTCGACTGACCATCACCGTCGGCACCCCATAAAACTGAATAATCGAAATAAATAAATCGAACCGAATTTAAAAAAACCGAACCGAACCGAATTAAAACGGTTCGGTGTTTGGTGTTCCTTATTCATAACCGAAAACCGAAAAAATCGAACCGAAATTTGAAATAACCGAACCGAAACACCGAACGCCCACCCCTATCCACTACAATACAAATACCTTTATAGACATTCACTATAATACAAATATGTTTATAACACTCTCCCTTGAATGTCTATTTGATAGATAATGGGCCTCGTTAAAACTTACTAGAAACCCGATGAGAAAAATCTAGTGAAGGAAAAAGTACACAATATCCTAATAAAGTATTTTGGTGCTTCATTAAAAATCTTATAAGAAACTCGATTAAGGACAAAACCTCATAAGGGAAAAAAAGAGTACAACGCGTATTAAGTCCCCCTAATTAGAACATCCTTGAATCTTTAAATCCAGATCTTGTGTACCATCTTGAAAGTTGCAGGTTGGTAGAGACTTGGTGAATAAATCATTACATTGTCATTTGAGCAAGTTGCGTTAATATCACTGTGCTTTTGGAGCTCATGTGTAGAAGAACTTTGACAAGAATGTGCTTCTTCCATCCTTTATGAATCCTCCTTTTAGTTGTACTACGCATGCGCATTATCTTCATATAAAATTGTGGGTACTTTGTCACATTTCAAACCACATTTTCTCCTAATGAGATCTTATCATGAACCTCAACCTGCATTCTCGGCTTGCTTCATGAATAGCTATTATCTCAGCATGATTTGATGAAGTAGCTACGAGAAATTGTTTTGTAGATCTCCAAGATATTGAAGTACCTCCACATATGAACACGTAAACAATTTGAGATTGACTTGTGTGGGTCGGATAAATACCCGGCATCGGCATAACCAACAAATCGGAATTGCGGTGTTAGAATAATATATTTCATGTCGGCGGTCTCTTTCAAATGTAGCATTATATGTTTGATCTCATTCCAAGGTCTCTAGTAGGAGCGAAATTATATCTTGCTAAAAAATAACCGAAAAGGCTATATAAGGTCTTGTAGTGTTAGCGAAGATACATTAGTACACCAATTGCACTAATATATGAACCTTGAGGACCAAGAATTTCACCGTTCTTTTAAATCAGCAAGGATTTTCGTATATCATTCGATCTATCTGAAGCGTGAAAATAATTTCATTATACGCGTAACTCAAGTTTTTCATGCGTGTGAGACTTATATGAGTAACCTCAAAATAATTGCATCACCACTGAGGACCTCTCCATTATAATAATGTCGAGTTTGCAAAAATCTTTATACCCTGAATCCATTTATACTACTTGATATTATGACTGGATTGTGTATTTTATTTGACCAATCATTTATACGCTTCTTTTTGATTTGAATTCAAGATCCTCAATATTATAATATTGAGCTCTATATTATATCAAAAGGTATAGAGTCGATGATCATTTTGTCTCAGTTCAATCGACATAACTTATTGAGATCTCTTCATTTTTCATCATTTTCGAATTACTGAACCTTTGTCAAGGTTTTATGAAGTGTTATGTCGTGGTGCTTTCTTAAAACACTTGACTCGTCATTATGGCAATCTTAATCATTTGCTCTCTCTTTCTTCAAAGAGTTCTATATTTAGGCATTTGGTCTACCACGCTTCAAGCGTCTCATAGGCCACATCCTTCAGAAAGCACCTTTCGTTGGAGCATTTGCAGCGGAATTATAAAATAGGGTTAGCAAATATATTTGGCAATTGATTTGCAATATTTTGCAAGTGAATTATTTATTGAACTTTAAGTTTACTTTTTTTTTCGAGGATCTAAATAATTCATCCCACGCTCAATTTTCGGTACAAGTATACCATAAATGTTAGGAAAACTAACATTACCCCAAGCGCTCATTTGGGGACCCATCTTTGTGCGTTGTGGTGGAGCAATTGAATCATATATTGCACATTCAAATTTTTAGATGAAATTATTTGGTTTCGACCACGAACCAATTGTGATAGAGCCTTGTTGGCTTGATGCATTTAAGTATTGCTATATGTTGAATAAACATATCTCATACCAAGTTTTATTTGCGGTTTTTGTTCTCATAACCAATGTTTTAGTTATAATTGGAGGCATATAATTTTTGCTAAACCAACTTAAATATGAACCAACATTATCAACATGATTTTATGATTTGGAGGCGTACTCTTAATTTAACAATTCGAGCAAACAACCTTACAAGAACCAATTGCAAGTTGATATCAGAGCACATGTGACCATACTATAGATAAATCTATTAAATTATATAATAGCAAATGATTCACATGGTGGGTGAGGAACGGATCCATATTCACCCTTTAATAAGTTCCAAAATTTCAGGGAATATAATTCAAATCTTAGCTGATCAACATCATTCTTTCACGAGAACAAGTAACACAAGAGAATTCTTGAAGAATCTTTTATTTATTCAACATATAGCCACGTGAATTCTCAATTATTTTTGCATCACATTTTGAGCCGGGATAGCCAACCGGTTATGCCAACTTATTTCGGTAAACTTCTAGTTTACTTTCGTATGTGATTTCATCATCATACCCATAATTATATGTACTACAAATAAAAAGAAAGCGACGGGTAATCTTTTACATAAATATTTATAACCGCTTCAATTGTAGTAGTATGAAAATATTAGATCTTCCGTAATTTATAGTCTCGTCCTTTTTCAATGTCTTTGAAATTTATAAGTTTTCTTTTGAGACTTACTATTATAATTCATTCCTTCGGGTAGTAACATATTAGCTCTTACGGAGCTCCCGATTAATTTTGTGTACTACCGCGTATTCAAATATATCAACATCATTAATTGTCTCTCACATAGTTTCAATTGAGAAACAATTCTAAACAATTGCGAGTTGTACTCCTTGAGCAGACTTATAGTCTTGATTGATCCAATCATATCGTGTCTTTGGATGAATGACCATCTTCAGGTGGTCATACCTTTCTTTTAGGCTATTCCACAAAACAAGTGGATTAACGTGAGATATTGAATTTTTAATTCGCCGATATGATGACGCAAAAAATATCGCCGCTCGGCATGATCTTGGTTTGATGCTTTATTTTCACTTTTAATGATATCTCTCCAGAACCCATTGCATCCACATGGAATTCGGCATCCAACACTCATGAAAGATAGTTCTTGCAGAATTTTGAAGGGCAACGAAATCAAGTTTCGTAAAGTTAGCCATATCAAAAGAAAGAGAAAAATAATATCTTGGGCTTCAAATTTTGAGACGGTAGAGTCGTAGAGCAACAATATCACCAAAGGAATATTATTCTTGTGGTTAAGTAATACATCTTTCGAAAAAGAAATTTTAATTTTCTTACCTCGAGATCTTTCAAAGTGAGTGCTCAGAGACTCGTGCGATAACGTGTTATGAAATAATAAAGAAAGAAACGAGAATATTGTAGAAAAGAGAGAAGGAGAGAAGTTACTATTTCTCTTGATGAGATGAAATACAATGAAGGATAGCATACATTTATAGGGATAATTATCTAACTTTTCCAAAAAACATTTATAATATACGCACGTATCCTTTACAATACAAATATATCTTTATAGATATTCACTATAATACAAATATGTTTATAACAGTTTCTTACTTATTTTTTATTATTTGATGCATATTTATACTTTTTTTTAATCATAATGATATTTATATGTAATCTAGGAAAGCGTTGTGAGGATGAGATGAGGTGCAAATGGTCAAGGGATGAGAAGTAGACAATAAATTTGAACGGCCACTTATGAAATTTATTTTCTCTGTTTCCCATTAGAAAAATCGTTTTCTCATTTTGTAAGAAATTTATTTTTCTAGAAAAAATATCTAAATATCAAAAAATTACATCAATTTATCCTTTTGTTTATAGTAAATTAATGTAATTTGATATAAAAATTGATTGTGCAAATGAAAAAAATTATTATATTACGCTTTGATATAATTTATTTGTATAATTTATTTGAGCGGAAGATCTATTGAAAACAGTTTCTCAATCTTTACAAGATAAGGATAATGTCTACATATACACCATCCTCCCCAGACCCCACCAGTGGGATTGCACCGGGTATTTTGTTGTTGCTGCTTCTTCTCCTTCTCTTTTCTAGTTTTAATTGTTTTTAAGAAGGGGTCATTTTCATGTAGATGTAAAAAATGTTGGGAGAAAATATGTTTACCAGAGAAGAATTCATGTGCCACTAATATCACTTTGACTCAAAAAATTCATCTGTGTAGATGTGCATTATACAGCAAAATTTCCTGGTATTTGAATCAATCCTAGCTAGAGTTAGAAATAAATACACTATTTATGCAACTCAAACAACCTGCTGCTAACTCCTGCTCTATATAGATGCAAACCAGACAAGGTTGCAACAGTAATACTGGTATTTGCAGATGCAAATAAGACATCACCTTCGGCAACTACCTCGTCTGATGATGTGGTCATCGTTCCCTCTCCCCCCACGACCAAAAAAATGGAAGGACCGGGAATGGAAGGAAATACAGTAGTTGAGTTTTGAGGAAGAATGCAACGGTCCACCTCAAATTCATCAAAAGGAGGGAGGTATCTCATTGTGTATGGATTAACCACAGTACCCTTCAGAATTTCAGGAAAACCCTGCAAAAAGTTTTTAACTGATTCAGATAGGAAAAGAGACGCCGAAGGGCATACATTTCCTTTTAGAGAATAAATTGGCGATACCCAATAAAATCTTCTCATAGTGAAAAGACATGTGACTAAAATACCCATGCACAACAATTCCTCATAAAATCTGGGCTCTTAACGGATATTAAATCTGAAGGATATACACCTTCAAACCCACAAATCATCTCATTATTAGCTGAATCAATTCTTGATAGGATTTGTAATAAAAAAGATATCTGAAACAATTTCCTCCACCATGTTAGACTCCTATTCTTTGAAGCACACAACAAAGTTGCTGCTTTATTCAAAGTTCAGTTGTGAACTTCAATCTCCAACTAATCACAAAGATCAACCAAACATGGGGAATGAAGTAAAACCGTAATGGTGTCAGACAATACCTGTTTGTATGTGAGCATTGAACAGAGTATCTTAACATCTCGATGCTTTTGAGTGAGACCGGCACGTATCACGTTGTCTGAATTTGCCATGCATTCAACAGATTCACCATATAAATATGCATGAGGTTCATTTGAGCCTAAATATAAAGCCTCGCCGGGGTTGAGTTTCACATAATTTAACAAGTATGCAGCTAAGACACCAACATCAGCTGGATACTGTTTCTCAAGTTGTAGGATCAGTTGTTCTTTGTCATTTAGGTGCCTCGCCTGCAAATATGAAAGATGAACGCACATATCCATAAAAATAAGAGACAATCGGAAAACTCAATTTAAACAGCAAGAGTTACAGCTAATACGCCAGTGGAGACCATAAGAAGTTCAGCTCCACCACATAATTCACATAAGAATTATGCATCAACAGAAGTAATAGAAACTCAAATCAACACGTCTCCCATCTTTTCCAAAATGACAGAACTTGATGAAGCAGATACAGTCAAGAGTCACTTTTGTGAATGTGAAAAACTTTTGACGTATCAAAGGTTCAATTTAATGGGAAATAAAGGAAAATTGAATCATTCACATTGCAAGGATACGTATAGCAACTTAGATGCAAATCAAGTCCAAACAAATTAGCTCCTTAGCAGTAAAATTGCACAACAAAAGCAACTAGATGGAGGTTATAACAGTTCCGTTTCAGCTGATCCATACACAGTAACGTGTAAGAGAACAAGTTTTTTTTCCTTTTCTTTTTAGTAAAGGATAAGATAGATCAGCTGTAGAATTAAAATCCAGAAATCCCATACCCAAATTAATAAAACCTTGTGATACTTCCAATTCCTCGAATTCTTCCGAAATGAACTTATTTTACATTCTCTGCTAGTCAATCCATATTCCCCAATCTAAGAGTCTAATAGCTTGTTTGGCCAAACTTTCAAAATTAGCTTATTTAGAGAAGTGTTTTTTTTTTGTATCTGACCAATAAATTTAAAAAGCATATTTGAGCAGCAATTAGTGTTTGAACAAACTTTTTAAAACTGCTTCTAAGTGTATTTTTCTCAAAAGTGTTTTTTAAAAATGTGCTTTTGGGGAAAAACTATTTCTTTTCGCTTCTGAAACACAACTTCTGCTACTCTCTAGAAGCACTTACTTTCTCCCAAAAGCTTGGCCAAACAACTCACCTTTTAAAAATAAGCACTTTTGACCTCCCAAAAGTTTGGCTAAACAATCTATAAATGTAAGTTAGTAGAGGCATGCAAGCATGTCTTTGCTTCAAGAGTTTGGTCTACTACACAAACACATAAACTAAGACAATAAAGACCAAACATTTCCAAAACCCAAGAGAGTTACTGTCCAAATGAACAAGTTACAACCACGCAGAAGAACAGCAAGGATGCATCCAAACTAATGCCCAAGTAAAACAAAAAATTTATACTTTCACTTGGTCATGGATCAATTTGGATTACCCGGTCTTCAACGTTTAGGCGACTAATCAGTTTGGCTAACACTTCAGCAATCACGTCCTTGCGAACTGTCATTATGTCAGTAAATACTGATTGTAGCAGTAATCTAACTTCCTCCTTCCCATCATCCTCATTCAAGTTTAAAACTTTCTTTGCTTTTGTGTTACCAATCACTTCCACAATCTCAGGTGTAGTACGAACAATCACCTTGAGCTCCTGGAAAATATTAAATATACTTGTTATTACAATCCAAAAAAAAAAAAATTCTAATTAGTCATGTACTCATGTTAGTAACTAGGCTAACATAAACCCTAAGTCCTCAAGTACCTCAAGACTGACAAACCCACATAAAGCTTCAAATTGCGTCAGCGCCAAAGCCATCTCGGGTTTGTGATTGTCATCCTTGTAAACAGAAGGCTGCTCTTTATGCAGAGAAGTGGCCAAATCCTTGTCTGGATGGGCCTGTATGGACAAAGCTTTGGCAACAGATAATACCTAAAAACAAAAGAAATGTTAGAAAACCTCTTTAGCCATACAGACAAACATGTATATAAGAATTCCCCTCACTTAAAATGTATGAAACAAATCTGAATTGTCTTCTTATCTGGATTTTCTCAGATGCAGACAATTTCAATATCAAAGGGCATAATTGTAGCCTTTCTAGTAGTTATTATGCATTTGTCTACTGCTACTACAGAGCATGATAAAAATCAAAACTTCAAAAGATTCCTTGATTTGGGTTCCAGACGCACCACCACCCCAATCAAGAAAAAGAATCAGTTGCCCAAATCAATACAATGGAAATCCCAGGAAAGCAACCATTAAAATAATAATAATAAACGACGTTTCAGAGCAGAACAAACCTTGAAGAGAAAGGGAAAGTTGGTACCCCACTTCGTCAGAACTGTTTCTCCAAGGACACTAGGGTTTCTTTCAATCCAATCCTTCAATGTCAGCTTTTCTCTGTACCCAACATACGATGGGCCGGACTCGTGTGTGCCCATCCAAAACTCAGCATAGGGCTGGTCCTGATCAATATTGATTCCAGTATTTCGATAATAGAGACGCCCAACAGTAGATTCCCTACCAATGCGGCCCCAATCGGAATTCTTAACACAACAGATCAACTTGATCAACCCACCATTTAACTCCTCCATGGAATGGTGTAGATTTGGGGCACTTTCAAGCGTTTCATTGCTGTAGTTTTGAGTCACGCATGGCGTTATTGATCTGTAAGCTTTGAGCTGATGGGATTCAAAGTTCTTTTCTTTTCCTGTTAACACTTTCAACGTGGAAGAAATGGAGATTGCAGAGGTGAAAAAACTCAAAACCAGAAAAAGGAGAAAACAAAGAAAACAGATGTCCAAATGAGAAAAATACACAAAAATAGCTACTTATATTTGACTGTAAACTCATTTTATCCCTTTAATCACATTTAAGGATATAGATTTTTTTTATTTTCTACTATTTTTAAAATTTTTTTTTTAGAGTCAGGTGTAACTTTTTGAGGTGTAATTTTTGCTATTTATTTTTTATATTTTTTCCGTGACTGGTATAGTTTTTATGTTATGATTTGATGAGTCTTTTTTGATCTTTATGGTTGGAATTTTTTTTTAATAGTTATCGTCAAACCTAATAGATAAATTACAATAAATATTTGATGGAGACTGAGGCCTCATTTGTTTGTATTTAATAGGGGTTTGAATCTGAATAGTTATGAGCTTAAGTTATTAAAGTGCATTTGTTTACATTAAAATTTAAGCACTTATTTAATTTGAATTGATATTAATTATTAAAATTTTGAACAAAATCTTATTCATTAATTTGTGATTTTTGTTGTTTCCTTCCCTTAGGAAATTTCTCCTAATCCTATTTAGTTTTTGTGTATCTTCTTTGGGATGGTAAATAGAGATATATTGTAAGTTGGAATGCTATTCAAAACACTATTGACTAGTGTTAGTCTGCCTGATATATTGTTTAAGTGTATCATTTATGATTCATCTGATTAGAAATCATATAGAAATTTCTTCTAAAATGAGCGAAATTATTAAATTCATCTGCTCCATAAAGTATAAAGTTATCATCTGCGTGAAGCAAATGAGAGATAGTGATAATGATATTGCCTAGAGCTTTCCCCATATCAAATCCTTTAATCCACTACAAGCTTCTAGCCTTGTCCAACACTTGACACCTCTAGCCTATTATCTGGATATATCAAAAAAGATGTACGGTGTAATGAGGATACAATGAAACATTTACTCTGAGTGAAGCAAGCTCAATCATTATATAACCAAAATAATAAGAAAGGGGAAAAAGATCCCCTTGTCAAAGTCCTTTTTGAGGAGAAAAAAAATCCAACGGGGCTTGAGTTGATCAAAATTGAGTATTTGAAGGTTCTCATGCAATCTTTTGTTGCACTCGATGTTGCTATTGGTTTGTATGTGATATTGTTAATTAAAGAACAAAATAGAATATTAATAATTCTACTTTGAAAGAAATGATACCAGTAGATAAAACTGATGTTTAAAAGACAATGTAAAAATGAAAATGAAGTTACAATATATTAAGCATTTTATAAGAAAATACAAAGTATGTGAAAAGGTTGTAACATTTGATATTAATAGTGGAATCTCAAAAGAGCAATTCAGACAAAAAATGTGGCTTGCAGTTACATAAATTGATTAGAATTTAGAAAGTCCTAATTTGAATACTACAATTTATCATTTAATTGGAGGTAATTATTATTTGAAGTATTCAATTAAATTTTAACTTAGTAGAGGGATAAAATGATAGTCTAACTTTTCACTTTTTAACTTTCCACTTATAT
>JACEIK010000035.1:344548-357934 GCA_018107945.1 Datura stramonium | reverse complement strand
GTTGCTAGTAATGGTGGTGGTGATAGCTATAATGATGAGGTAGTTGGTGTTGTAGTGACTAACGTGATGATGACAGTTGGTAGTGGTGGTTGTGATGGTGAAGTTGGTTGATGTCAGTTGGTGGTGTTGGTGGTGGTGGTTGAAAAATATGTGGTGGTTGATGATGTGTTGGTAGTAGTTGGAGGTGGTGCTAGTTGTGATGGTGACGATGATTGATAGTAGGGATTGATTGCAGTGATGGTAGTGAGTGATAGTGGTGGTAGAGGTGGCGGCGACGGTGACGACGGTGGTGGTGGTGATGGCAGTGAATATAATTATACTAATGGATGGGGTATATATAATAACGACTAATAGTAGTGGTTGACAGCAGTGATAGTCACTAGCGGTTATTGTGATATCAGGATTTTTGGCGACGATAATTGTTACAACTGGAACATAGGTCCGAATCAAGATATGGAACCTAGAACCACGAATGGCTCCAAGTCGACCCACGGCATGAACATAGTGACTAAAGAATGTAAATTAATAGAAACTGATAAAGTAAACATGAGTAAGCGAGAGTCTGCATACATATATCATAAGAGTATAAGAAGAATCAACATTCGACAAGACTGAACATCCACATAAATGTCTGATAAGCCTCTAAACTATCTAATGAGATGATGGGACAACACCACCAACTAGCTCTAAAGTCTGGGACTAAATAACAAAACAACAAACTAAACTGAATGTCCTTGGAAGATAAGGACTCACCAACACTGGCTAAATTGTACTGATACGGAAGTAGGACTAACGGCGCCGCTGAGTCTAACTGCTAGGACCTGTCTCATGAAATAATATAATATAGAGTTTGAGGTCAGTACGCGGAATGTACTGAGTATGTAAGGTAAGTAAAACAGGCTGAGTAAGTATAACTGAAAACATGCACATGAACATATATAGTAAAATCATGAGAGTAGGGACTGCATGTTAATATCTAAAAACATATAAGATCATAATTGAATCTCATATTTGAATAGAATGACCCAAAGCTAGGAATAAAATCATATGGTTTTCCATATCTAAAATCATACGTAAAAACTTATAAATTGATAATTCGGCCAACATATTGAAAACATAATATCATAAGTCATAAACATGCATAACTGAAATCGTGAGGAACAATGGGAGGAATCGTCTTAACCGATACCATCATGATAGAGCTTACATGATGCCCTAACTATCTCGCTCAAGTGGGCATAGCTGTCCCAAGCTTGCCAAGGCAAGGAACGATACTTGGCATGATATCCCTAATAAGGACCCTGTAGAGTTAATCGGGAATATATACCTACGATGGAACATAGTTTTGAGACCTCAGAGTTTACCTGAACGCTAGGTCTATTCGGTGCTAGAAACTACTCCCAAAAACATGCACATGAGGGCTCATATAATTATCATGAAATTCATGGGCTAGTTAAATCATAACATACTTGAAATACATGACTAGTCATGAAATAAGGGCCCGTGAGTCGGCCAAAATCATAAACTCATAAATCATAAAGAACATACATGCTTGAGCAAATCATCATACTTGAAATTCATAAATTCACGAAGGGTACTTGTAGGAAATCATATCATAAATCATAAATCATAATTTAGAGCTTGGAGAATCGAAATCATAATAGAATCATAAACTTGACTTTTCATGAAACTTGCATAATTGGGAATTATTTTCTAAAAACTTGAAACCATGAATTTATAATCAAAATAGGTATAAATATGCACATTGATATTAAAACTTGCTTTGAAACATGAAGGGAATTGACCCATAAATGAATCATAGAGAATTTCATTAAAAAATTAGGATAAAATCCCATAGGATCATAAACTTGATTTAAGACTTGAATTCATGAACTTTGGGAGAAATATGGGTATGAGAGTGAAAGGAAATTCTCATTCATAACCCTACATATCTGGGTAAACTGATTCTCAACTTGGCTTTGAAAGCCTAAGAGATTTGGAGGAGAATTGGAGGATTCTAGGCTTGATCTTCAATGGAGAGGTCTAAGTCTTGCATGCATGGGAGAGGAAGGGTTTAGAATAGGGTAAACTCTCCTAATACACTTCTTTCAGGGCTTAAAATGACTTAGTATAGGATTTAAAAGCATGGGAAACTACTAAATTGCCTCTAAGAATAGGGTAGAATTTCCACAACTGGACACCCCAACGGTACCCGTGACGAGCCGTTACATCCCCGAAGGTTCGTTTTTCATGCCGTCGCCCTAAACCAATGAGGTCGGTCAAAATCTCCTTCTGACAGTACAAGTGACGGGTCGTCACTAGCACCGTCAGGTCCTTGACGGGGCCGTCAGCCACGTCGTCAAACCTGAACATCATCAGTGACAGTCGTCGCCATCCTAACAACTGTCACCTACACCGTCAAGGATGTGACGGGCCGTTAGTCATGCCGTCACTCCCTGCACCAAACCTACAATTTCAATTATTTTCCTTCATCAAGCTATTTTGAGGTTCGAGGTGTTATAATATCTCTCTCTTGTGAACATTCATCCTCGAATGTTGATTTAAACCTGATAGAGGGCTAAGGTGGAGAACTACAACTCCAAAAATGAGTGATTTTAACAAAAACTAACGGAGCAACTAAATCCGGACTGAGATACATGATTGAACTGAACTCACGAAACATACATGCATGCAAGGACATGAAAGAAACTTAGAGACATGAACTCGACATGAGACTGGATAGAGTACTAGGGAGGAAATTGATACCTCAAGATGGAACTAAGCGGGAAGGGAAAAGATGCGGGTATCTAGTCATCATATCTGTTTAGGCTTCCCACATAGCTCCCTCAACCAGCTAATTCCTTCACAAGACTTTCACTGAAGCAACTTCTTTATTCCTAAACTTCCGAACCTTATGATCAAGGATCTTAACGAGAACCTCCTCATAAGTAAGGCTATCATTCATGCCTACGCTCTCCACCGGAACAACCAAAGTGGGATCACCAATGCACTTCTTTAACAGTGATACATGAAAACTGGATGCACCGAAGCTAACTCTGCTGGTACCTCCAACTCGTAAGTCATATTGCCAACACGTCTCACAATCCGGTATGGCCCAACATATCAGGGATTAAACTTTTCCTTACTTCCGAACCTCATAACTCCCTTCATGGGAGAAACCTTCAAAAACACCCAATTATCAATGACAAACTCAAGTTCTCTCCTCCTGTAATACCCCGGAAGGGCCTAAGAATAGACCCGGGAGTTGAAGTTGAAAACTGCAGAAAAACCTGGAATTTTGCACCAGGACGACTCGAGGTACAAATGGTGCTGAGAACCTATGACTCGTGACTCGAGTCGTGATGAAGTTCGGGAGCCTGAGGTCATATCACGAGTAGTCCTACGAATCGTGACGCGTAGGTACGGCTCGTGGTTAGGAGTCGCGGTGAAATTCTCACGGTGCCAGAGTGAGTCGTCACGGGTCATGGTACGACTCGTAGGATGTAGCAACGAGTCGTGATAAAGAGTCGTTGGTAAGTCATAGTTGGTATGGGTGGATAATACCACGATTGACTGTATGACTCGTAGGATGGTACTACGAGTCGTGGTATGCGAGTCGTGTCCATCTTCAGAAGATTGAAAAAAATGGTGAGGTGACCAGGAGTCGTGACTTCGTGGTACGAGTTGTGACTTCGTGGTACGACTCGTGGTACGAGTCGTGGTCGGGCCAGAACTGTTTTCTCAGGAAAATTTCATTAAGGGCAAATTTGACTTTTCTATGCGTTTGGACCCTAAACCATGTCATTTTAGCTTCAGTTTTAGACGTTTTAGTGGGGGTAATGGGTTATTTCCCTCATTCCCCACTCACACTTCCAAATATACATATATATATATTTATTCAAATAAGTCGTGTTTTTCGTGGTTTTCCCATGTTACAACTTCCGTACCAATTCGGTCGATCCGGAATGGATCGGTTAAACATTCCATTAGGTAGCCTGGTCTTGACTCTTCTGTGTGGTATTCATTCTCGTTCGGCTCTTGGAATCACATCCAGCAGTGGTTGRAACAGCTCGCAAAATCCAACCACTTCACCTACTTCATTGCCCCCAACCGTTTCTCGTACCTCTATTGAAACAGAATGGTTTCATGTTCTTTCATCGATTGGTTATTCCTCTCCGTTCGTATCTCTTTTTCCAATTTCGGTCTCGATTAGTTCACAAGACACACACGCAGAGTTCCTCTCAGAGCATTTCAGAGCAACAGCTAGGGCAGCCTTTTCTTCTCAGTTCCTCAAGGAAATTTTTCGAGTTTTCACCAGGTATGTGGGAATTCAACAAGGGAATAGTTCTTCCCTTGTGTCCTTAAAATCTTCGCTGTTTTTCCTCTAACAGTTTAGCTTTGTGGATTCGAGATGTAGGAGATTTGTCAGACCTATATCTTTAAAATTTTAAGTAGAATATTTCTCATGATTTTTACTGCTCATTATTCCCTATTTCTAGGCATTTATGAGAATTGTATCCTATGGAATAATTTAGCCCTAATTTTCAATTCAGTAGAATTTAGGATCTTGCTTGTTGGACTAGTTTCCCTGTAGCTTGATTCTAACAGATTTGAAATTCCCATATTATCAGTGTATGTGGAAATATTAGTCAGATAATTACATGTCCAGTCTCAGTCAGATTATTAGACTCAGTGTTGTCCAGAAATGTCAGCTGATCAGTTTGACTCCAGTTTTCTTTTCGAGGTGTTAGTGGTGCCTCCCAGTTATCAGACGCAGATTCAGACTACAGTTATTTAGTCCATTAGGAGGTCATGACATTCCAGTTATAACTCTAACCAGCCTCGGACCCCAGTTTAGTTATCAATTTATTCTCTAGACGGTTACGACGCTTCCAGATAAGCAGCTCTGACCAGTCTTAGAACTCAGTTTCCAAATCTGGTCCTATAAGACGTTCAGGGAAACTCTCTAACAGTATCCCTGGGTCAGTATAGTCTTGGACCCCAGTATCGAGTAATCCGCTTGTCAGTAGTAGCAGTAATAAGATTATCCAGTGGGAGTAGGACTTAGCACCAAAAGGGCCGGGGTTCCAGCATACCCAGGTTCCAGAACTACGTTGCCACTGTAGGTTTTATTTACTTGGACTAACGACCCCCTTTTGACAGTGATTTTCACAGTCCATGCCTTTATACCCTGGCAAGGTATATTGGGCCCTACCGACGGGGTGTGTACATCGGACGCCACGTCTAGCTCACATAGTTATATGTCGGTTATAGCCTCTCCCACTAGTCAGTACAGTTTACTCTCAGATTCTTCAGCCTAGATCAGTTCAGTGCAGTATCTCAGACCTAGTATTTCAGACATAGGGCATGTTATGACCATTAGCCAGGGTCATTTTTGACCATATTAATTTTATATCAGTTGATTTAGTTTTCAGCATTTCAGTTGGTCATTTCATGTCATGCCAGTTCAGTTACTAGTTCTTTCACGTCATTCATGTTTCTCTCGCATACTCAGTACATTCAAAGTACTGACGCATATTTTTATGTTGTATCATTTCATGATACAACTGCAGGTTTCCAGACTCAGCATCGTTAGCCGTTGCGATCCAGATACTCTGCAGCCGAAGTGTGAGTCCTCATCATTCAAGGGCCTTGTTTTACTTTCTTTAAGTTGAATTATTATTTCAGTTAGTCTTAGCGTTAGCTGGGGGCTTGTCCCAGCAACTCCTCAGTTAGATGGATTTCAGACAGACATGGTTTTCAAATTTATCCGTATTATTCAAATATTTTTAACTTTATGTTTTCAGACTTGTCTTTCATAAATGTTTTATGATATTATTTCAAAGTTCCGCTGTGCATGTTTACTCAGAATGCTAGTGACTGATAGACCAGGGGTTGACTTGGGGTCTTGTGGCTTCAATTACCATGTTACACCCAGGGTGTAGGCTCGGGGCGTGACACCTCCTCATATCAGCATATGACTTTTGAAAACTCTGAGTTGTTTTCAGTCTTTTCCTTATAAGCTTAACTTTCTCTATAGCCTCATGGACTGAATCTGACCCTATCAACGTAGCTTCACCTACCTCAAACTAACCAATAGACGATCTATATCTTCGCCCATAAGGAGCCTCAAACGGAGCCATCAGGATGTTAGAATGGTAATTATTGTTGTAGGCAAACTCGATAAAAGGTAAATGATCATCCCAACTGCCTTTGAAGTCAATCACACAAGCTATCAACATATCCTCAAGAGTATGAATGGTTCTTTCAATGTGACCATCTATTTGCGGGTGAAAAGTTGTGCTTAGCTTGACCTGTGTACCAAGTCCCTTCTGGAACAATCTCCAAAACTGTAAAGTGAATTGAGTACCTCTATCCCAAATGATGGACAAGGGAACTCCATGCAAACGAACTAACTCCCAAATTTACAATTTAGCATAATCCTCCGCTAAGTCGGTAGTCTTGACCAGTAGAAAATGTGTTGCCTTTGTCAACTTGTCTACAACCATCCAAATAGAGTCATATTGTGAACGTGCACGAGGTAACCTGTGATAAAGTCCATATTGATTTCCTCCCAGTTCTATGTAGGGATACTGATTTCTTGTAGTACACCTCTCGGTCTTTGATGTTTCACTTTCACTTGTTGGCAATTCGAACACTTAGCCACAAATTCCGCTATGTCTTTCTTCATGTCATTCCACCAATAGACTTTCCTTAGGTCATGGTACATCTAGGTGGCACCTGGATGTATAGAATATCAAGAACCATGAGCCTCATGGAGCATCCGTTATCTCAAATTAGCGACATCCGGAACACATAAGCGACCTTGATAACAAAGTACACCATCTCCCCCTGGGGAGAAAACCTCCACCTTCTGATTTTGAACCGCTTCTTTCAACTTCACCAAAATGGGATCATCATTTTGTCTAGCCTTGATCTCAATCACCAAAGAGGATTCCGAACCATTCTGAACAATGACACCACCTTCTCTAGAATCAACAAGGCAAACCCCTAATCATGCAAGTCGATGCATATCCTTTACCAACTCCTTCCTTCTATTCTCCACATGAGAAACACTCTCCATGGACAACCTGCTAAGTACATCCGCCACTACATTGGCCTTGTTTGGATGATAAAGGATACTCATGTCATAGTCTTTGAGCAACTCTAACCATCTTCTTTGTCTCAAATTCATATCCTTCTGAGTACATATATTGTAGGCTCTTGTAGTCCGTAAACAGATCCACATGAACCCCATACAAATAGTGTCTCCAAATTTTCAATGCAAACACCTCCACTACCAATTCTAGGTCATGTGTAGGGTAATTCTTCTCATGAGTCTTAAGATGTCTAGAGGCATATGCAATGACCTAACCATGTTGCATCAACACACACCCAAGACCAATCCTAGAGGCATCACAATACACCACGAATCCATCCGTACCCTCAGGTAGGGTCATTACTGGGGCAGAAGTGAGTCGAGTCTTTAACTTCTGAAAACTCTTCTCACAGGCATCCGACCATTGAAATTTGACTTTCTTCTAGGTCAACTTAGTCAACGGTGCTGCAATGGATGAAAATATTTTAACAAACCTCCTGTAATAGTCAGCTAAACCCAAGAAACTCCTGATATCCAAGGGACTAACTGGTCTAGGTCAATTCTTTACCGTCTCTATCTTTTGAGAGTCTACCTGAACACCCTCACTTGACACCACATGACCCAAAAGTGCTACCGTATCCAACCAAAACTCATATTTGCTAAATTTAGCAAACAGCTGGCAATCTTTGAGAGTCTATAGCACAATCCTCAAATGAGCGGCATGCTCCTCCTCGCTCCGAGAGTATATGAGAATGTTGTCTATGAAGATAATCACGAACATGTCCAAATATGACTTGAATACCCTATTCATCAGATCTATGAAAGTTGCAGGAGCATTCGTTAGCCCAAATGACATAACTACAAACTCGTAGTGACCATATCGAGCCCTTAAAGATGTCTTCGGAATGTTACTTTCCCTAACTTTGAGCTGATGATAACTGGATATGAGATCTATCTTTAAGAAGCACTTAGCACCCTGAAGTTGGTCATACAAGTCAACAATTCTAGAGATGGGATACTTGTTCTTGATTGTGAAAATTTTCAACTGTCGATAGCCAATGCACATACGAAGAGATCCATTTTTTTCGGACAAAAGAGAACTGGTGCACCCCACAGGAATTTGCTAGGTCTGATGATATCCTTATCTAGGAGATCTTTTAACTGCTCCTTCAACTCTTTAGCTCAGTTGGAGCCATTTTATAATGAGGAATAAATATAGGATGCATATTGGAAATAAGGTCAATACCAAAGTCAATCTCCCACTCGGGAGGGACTCCTGGTAGATCATCTGGGAAAACCTCCAGATACTCACTTACAACAGAGACAGACTGAAGAGTCGGGGTCTCGAATGTAAAATCCTTAACCTGAACTAGATGGTACACACAACGCTTGGAAATCATCTTCTGGCCTTAAGATAGGAAATAAAGCGACCTATAGGCACAACTTAACTACCCTTCCATTTTAGGACTGGCTCACTCAAAAATCGAAACTCTACCATACAGGTTTTACAATTCACTGAGGCATAACATTAATACAACCAATCCATACCAAAGATAACATCAAAATCAATCATGTATAACTCTACTATATCGGCTGAGGTGACTTTCTGAAGGACTATGATAGGGCAATTTCTATACCCGTCGAGCTATAACTGAGTCACCAACTAGAGTAGAGTTTGAGAAGGGTTCTGATAGGATTTCGGGACTGACTTCGAAACTAATAGCAGCATAAGGTGTCACAAAAGATAAATTAGCCCCTAGATCTAATAATGCATACACATCAAAATGAAATAATCGCAACATACCAGTAACCACATCTGGAGATACCTCTAGCTCCTAACGAGGTGAGAGGGTATAAAATCTGTTCTAACGCTGACCACCACCTGCGCTAGTGGATGCACCCTGCTGAGAAGGACATGTTGGTGGAGTTGCTGCTGAACTGGTAGACTGGACACAACCTTTGCTATCATCTTCCCTAGCCAAAGGGCACTCCCTGTGTAAGTGCCTGGGTTTCCCACACCCCAAGCAAATATCTGATCTGACTAGGCACTCTCCTATATGGTTCTTACCACATATTTTGCAGACTGAAAAAGTGTGCTCTACTAGTGTATTCCTCTGTCCCCTCGAACCCGATGCTCTGCTCCTCCGATCACCCCGAGGTCTAGTTAGAACACTAGCTGATGACAGTGTTGGGGCCAATGACTTTTTGTGGGACTGCTGATGATGTCCGCCACTAGGCCTCTGCTAGGAAAATCCAAAGCTGCCTGTCCTAGCCCTCTTTGCCTCTCTTTCCTTTTCCTTCATCTGATCCGCCTCTATCTACTGGGCGTATATGACCAATCGAGAGAAGTCTAGGTTACTATTCAGCATTGCGATCCTACACTCCTTGATTAGCGAATCTGACACCCCATACAGAAACCTGTTCACACTGGCTCTCTGATCTACAACCATCTCCAGTGCATACTAGGATAGTCGAGTAAATTCCAAGGCATACTCCTGGACAGTCATATCATTTTACCTTAAATTGATGAACTCTACCGCCTTTGCCTCCCTCAAATCCCTAGGGAAGAATCTGTCTAAGAAGGTTGTCATGAACTCATCCCAACTCACAGGAACTGCCCCCACTACTCAACCGTTCCTCCACTGACGTTACCAAATATAAGCAACCCCTTCAGCTGATAGAAGGCTAAGTTTGCGCTCTCTTCACCTGTCACCCCCATAATCTGGGTGATCTTCTGTATCTCCGCAAGAAACTCATGCGGGTCCTCATCCACTTTTGACCCAAGGAACTCAGAAAGATTCATCCCGAGGAAATCCCGAACTCGAGTTGTTGTTGTGCTCCCATTTTTCGGGACATGGGCCACCGCCTGCTGGTTGACCTGAGAGGTCAAAGCCTGGGCCAACATCTGAGAGACCACTCTAAACTCAGCATGAGAGACTTGCTCGGGCAAAAGGCCTGTTGGTGTTGGCGGGGCTTGTTGGTGCCCATCTCCATTGCCATCTTCATGGCTATTTCCATTTATTTTCCTTCTTCCATTCATACGACGTGGGGGCATGATTCTGCAAACGCATATAGCACGAGTTAGAAGGATAGATAGATACGTCATCGCATGGCATAAAGCATGAAGAAAGGAAAATTTCCTAAAACGTCTTATAGCCTCTTCTTCATAAGTGTAGCGTGCTTCACACATATGAAAAAAGATTCTACTTAACGCAGATTTCAGATACCTTAGGACACTCTAAACCTTTTCTTTGATACTAAGTTTGTCACGATCCAAACATAGATCCGGATCGAGATACGGAATCTAAAACCACAAATGGCTCCAAGTCAACTCATGACATGAACATAGCGACTAAAGAGCGTAAATTAACGGAAATTGATAAACTAAAAAAGAATAAGTAGGACTCTTCATACATATATCATAAGAGCATAAGAAGAGTCAACGCTCGATAAGACTGAACATCCACATAAATGTTTGATAAGCCTCTAAACTATCTGATGAGCTAATGGTACAACACCACCAACTAGCTCTAAAGTCTGGGACTAAATAACAAAATAACAAACTAAATTGAATTTCCTCGGAAGATGAGGACTCATCTACACTGGCTAAAATGGACTGATACAGAAGTAGGACTAACGGCTCGGCTGAGTCTGTCGGACCTGTATCATGAAATAATACAACATAGAGTATGCGATCAGTATGCGAAATATACTGAGTAAGGTAAGTAAAACAGGCTAAGTAAGTATAGCTGAAAACATGCACATGAATATAAATAGTAAAATCATGAGAGCAGGGACTGCATGTTGATATCTGAAAACATGTATGATCATAATTGAATCTCGTATTTGAATAGAATGACCCAAAGCTAGGAATAAAATCATATGGTTTACCATACATGAGATCATATGTAAAAGCTTATAAGCTAATCATTGGGTCAACCTATTGAAAACATAATATCATAAGTCATAAATATGCATAACTGGAATCATGAGGAACAATGGGAGGAATCGTCTTAACCGACACCATCGTGATAGAGCTTGCATGATGCCTCAACTATCTCTCTCAAGTGGGCAGAGTCGTCCCAAACTTGCCAAGGCAAGGAACAATACTTGGCGTGATATCACTAATAAGTACCCCATAGGGTTAACCATGAATATATATACCTTTGGTGGCACGTAGTTCCGAGACCTCGGAGTTTACCTAAACGTTGAGCTATTCGATGCTAGACAGTACTCCCAAAAATATGCACATGAGGGCTCATATAATTATCGTGAAATCATACATGAAATAAATGGACTAGTTAAATCATAACATACTTGATCATACTTGAAATACATGACTAACCATGAAATAAGAGCCCGTGAGTCGGCCAGAATCATAAACTCATAAATCATGAAGAACATACTTGCTTGAGCAAATCACTATACTTGAAATTCATAAATTCATGAAGGATACTTGTAGGAAATCATATCATAAATCATAAATCATAATTTAGAGCTTGGAGAATCGAAATAATGCTAGAATCATAAACTTGACTTTTCATAAAACTTGCATAATTGGGCATAATTTTCTAAGAACTTAAAACCATGAATTTATAATTAAAATAGGTATAAAATCTTCTCATATATCTTAAAAAATGATTTGAAACATGAAAGGAATTGACCCCTAAATAAATCATAGATAATTTTATTTAAAAATTAGGATAAAACCCCATAGGATCATAAACTTGATTTAAGACTTGAATTCATGAACTTGAGGAGAAATACGGGCATGAGAGTGATAGGAAACTCTCATTCATAGCCCTACGTACCTGGGTAAACTGATTATCAACTTGACTTTGAAAGCCCAAAAGATTTGGAGGAGAATTGGAGGATTCTAGGCTTGATCTTCAATGGAGAGTCTAAGTCTTGCATGCATGGGAGGGGAAGAGTTTAGAATAGGTTAAACTCCCCTAATACACTTCTTTCAAGATTTAAAACAACGTAGTATAGGAGTTAAAAGTATGGGAGATTATAAAATTGCCGCTAAGAATCGGGTAGAATTTTCACAACTGGGCACCCCGACGATACCCGTGACAGGCCGTCACACCCCTGATGGTTCGCCATTCATTCTGTCGCCCTAAATTAGTGAGGTCGGTCAAAATCTCCTTCTGACAATACAAGTGACGGGCAGGCACTACTTCGACAGTCCATCACCCCCAAGTTTGAAAAATTTTCCTTCGAATGCTCAACCAACAGTCCATCGACGGTTTGACAGCCGTCATTAGCACCGTTAGGTCCTTGACGGGTCATCAGCCACATCATCAAACCTGAACAACATCAGTGATGGTCCGTCGCCATCCTAACACCGTCATCTGTGCCGTCAGGGACGTGACGGGCCGTCAGTCCCCCCATCACTCCCTGCACCAGACCTGCAATTTCAATTAATTTTTTCATCAAGCTATTCTGAGGTCCGGGTGTTACAGTAATGGTGGTTGACAATGGTGGCAGCTATTGTTGGTGGTGTTGGTGATTGATAATTGGAGATGGTAATAGTGGAGGTGGTTGTGATGATAAAGGTGGTTGATGGTTATGGACAGAGTGATGATGAAAATTATCCACACAAATATACCTCTTAATGATATTAAGACGGTTTCAGATCTTAATGATTAAGACCTATTCAGATGAAATAAGTGCTTAAATCTTAATGAAAACAAACGCACTTAATAGCCTAAGGTCTGAACCATTCAGATTCAAACTTCCATTGAGTGCAAAGAAATGAGGCCTATATCTAATATTCGATTGATGATTTAGACAACACACCCTATATTTTTTTTTCAAGCATGGAAACTTCAGAACCAGAAGTAATAGAATTGATTTTGATAATAATAAAATAAATAAATATGTTGAAATATTTTTTATGGGTATACCATTAAGTACAATGGTTATACTTTGAGCCAATCCCATAAAGAAAAATAGGCGTAAGGAAAGAGCAATAAACCGGATTAGTCTACAAAAAAGCTCAAAACTTTTTTATCACTTGGTCAACTGTTATCCTAAAACCTCTTTGATTGCGAGGGCAGGAGTGGAAAGAGTACTTCACAAAAGAATCGTGTGGTGCAATGAAAGGATTGTTAGGGATACTAATTTGTCTCGAGATTATTTATTCCATCATTTATATTATAACTAGTGAATTTGTTCGCGTTTCGTGTAGTTATAAGAGACTATAAGATATCAATAATTTTATTAAATATAATAAAGATAGGAAAAGTATTTACAATATATCTCGCTCGCTTGCTCTCTAACAC
>JACEIK010000035.1:334191-344451 GCA_018107945.1 Datura stramonium | reverse complement strand
GTTAGTAGTTAGCATATTTTCGACAAAGTCATAAATTACTATTTTGAACCAAAAAAAATTATAAACTTACGACCCTTGGATGGATTAAAAAAAAGTCTGCACGTGTACCATTTAGTAGGATAGTAATTTTATTAGTACAAATGCACGACATAATAAGATTACTGATAATTATTCCAATGAGATTTGAAATCAATTTAGAAATTAAATTATTATCCTTGCCTTTCATCTTTCTGAAGTGACTAACAACCTCCTAAATAATAACGGTGTTGTTAGTAGCCTGTCCGTTTAATTAGGAAACTGGATTGAAAAGGTCCTATCAACTTCTCTATCATAAGTCTTAGTCTTCTGGAAATAATCTTAGTGATAATCTTATAGATCGTATTACAAAGACTAATAGAACGAAAGTTTTTTTAGAGAGGATTTTATTCCTTCTTATACGATTTAGCATGATAATATAAAAAATAAAAAATAAATAAAAAACTTAGTATTTGCATCCCGTCATTGAGCCAATTTTTGACTTAAGTTTCTAAAAATCCTCTTCCGTCGTTAGAATAGTATTATAATCTTTGATAAGGTCTTGCTCGAGGTCAAATAGGGCTATCATGGTAGTTCTTTGATTGATGAATACCTTGGAGTCTTTTCATAATAGTATTTTTCTTATAAAAAGTATTCTTATTTCAAGTAGTAATTTCTTGCTCAAACATGGAGATTGCAATAGGGGGAGGCTAAGGTTATTTTTTCAAATATTGTCAACAATGTTAGTGAACTCGGAGTGGGAGGACCACATTGTTTCGAATCTAAAAAATACGAAGTATGTATCATGACAAGAAATATTGCGAATAGATCTGTTTAAGATTATTTTTATTTTCCACTCCGTGTTAATAACACCCCGCAATCCTACACATTATCATCATTAGTACAAGTACAATATCCGTATCACAAAATGCAATACAAAATTTTCAACCGTAATACAGCATGTGTTAATGTTTTGGAGCGGCCTTTGGTTTGGCATCGGCGCAGCTCAAACCCTCTTTATCTCCTTTGCAAATTTTTTCAAAGAGAGCATTTGGGTAGCCACCCTGTTTATTAATGTTGGAAAACAGGGCAATAGCGCACCCGTTGTCCACATCGTTTATTTCTTCCGAGTGTCTGCAAGCTATCTGCTTGAACCCGTTGCAACATACCAGCGGGTTGTAATAAGGTCCTTTGCATGTGCCAGTAAGGGGGGTTAGGTCTTCCTTGGCCGCATCAAAGGGACAATCATCCTTCACCAAGAACTTTTCAAGAAGGCCACGGCCCCCTAGCATGTGAACATTTAGTGCGTCATCTGTATCAAAAACACAAAAAAGAATAATTTAATTTGTTTGTGTTTAAATGAAACATGAAAAATAAAATTAGAGGATTAAAATAGAACAAGACTGAGATACAGTGTCAAAATTAAAAAAAAATATGTGCAAATATGAGTGACTACGTGAGTTGAAGGGTTAAAATAGAATAAAACTGAGATATAGTGCCCGAAAAAAAATGAGAGCCCCTTAAAGTGTGTACGGATGGATCAAGCCCCTTATCCGCCCCTAAGGTATATGTTTTCACGTACCCCTTCATTCTTAACCAATGATCTCGAGTTCGAGTCTTGGAAATGAAATTCCTCTAATAGGGATCTCAAAGGCTCAAATTCAAATTAATCAGACTCCAAAAACAAAAACATTGAAAGAAATGAAATAAAAATATGAGAAATAATTAACATACATGAAATGTATTTTGGGGAAGAGGAGGCCATGCCAACAGCAAGGAAGAAGAAAACCAAGAAGAAGCATGATCTTTCAAATGCCATTGCTGCTTTTCTTCTTCTTTATTTGATAGAGATTTAACTTCCTTTTTTTTTACTTCCCTTTATTGTAATGATGCGCACTTTTCACTTTTGAATATTTTTCACAATTTTCCTTCTTTATTTATAAGGCTGAAAATATAGAAACTCGGAGAAATAAAGGGCTGAAATTGAACCAACTTTTTCATCCATTGATTTTGTTCTGTTTCCTAAAAATACTCCAACAAATTTTTTTATTATTAAAATTATTCTTTACCACACCTAATTCAAACACGATATTATCAAAATTATTCTAAACCACTTAAAAAAAAATTCATGTAAAAACTAATAATATATTTAGCATGTACTATATTTAACTTAATTTTTTTACTCTTATTTTCTTTAGTATGATGATAATGTTTCTGGTTCGATTTGGATTAATTTTTTATTAAAATTAAAATTAGACATATACTATGATCACAAAATAGTATTGTCAATATCAACATTTGAGAAGCTGGTATTTAAGATCGGAAGACACGTCTTATCAGAATTAAGTGATATTTTAATCGGAGGGGGTGTTTAATACGCGTTGTGCTCTTATTCTATTTTTAACTGAGATTTTGTCTCACTGAATTTTCTTGAAAAGATTTTTAATGAAACAGCTAGAAATGCATATTACAAAATATGTATACTTTTTTCTTTCATTGCATTTTTCCTAGTAAGATTTTAATGGATGAATGGGAATCAATACAGGAAGCTAGACAGCATCACAAAATGCTAAGTAAAGAAAATGAAGATCTGCCGCAAGAAATAAACCTTAAGCAAGAGACGAATGCAGGATGTATCGAATGACTGGCAGAGCTGCGGTAAAATGAGGGACACGAGGGTGTTTTATATATTGGAAAAGATGCTGAACAACGAACAAGAAGTTCGATCAGGGATGGGCTATTAGATCCCCATTGTCAGCAAACAACTTATGAGAAGGATATGAAGGTGAAGAAATGATAGGAAAATGGGCAGGGTCAAACTCTGAAAACAGATCGAGAGTGAATTTCCTTTAACAAAGGATGAGGCCTTGAGGCTCACTAGACATTTCCAGACCAAGAAAATAGTATAAGTTCCCAAGATCCTTTACTTTGAATTCAGTATGTAGGAAATCTTCAAGTGCAGCGAGCTCATTAGGATCATCCCCTGTTAAAATAATGTCATTCACATATACTGCAATAATAGAGATAGACTTACCGGTCTTCTTGAAAAATAGGGAGTAATCATTCAAAGAGGATGAGAAGCCTTTGAAGTTGAGGGCTGCTGTTGGGTGAGAATACCATTCCCGAGATGCTTGCATCACCGGAGGAAACTTCATGTAAATTGTCATGTAGAAATGCATTATTTACGTCATTCTGTGTTAAAGTCCAACCTTTCTTGACTGCCACAGCTAATACACATCTGATGGTGGTCATCTTGACCACGGGGGAATATGTTTCATGAAAATCAATCCCTTCTTGTTGAGTATCCCCTCGCACGACCAATCTTATCTTTAAGTCTTTCCACACTCCCATTAGAGTATAACTAAATCCTAAATCATCCTTAGGAGAATTCTGAAGCAATAACATGGATGACTGAAAAAGATAGATGTCATTCTTAGCTTGACCGATTTCCTGAGGGATCCTCACTAAAGGGTCCTGCATAAAACAGTGAGTAGAGAAAAAACTTATGAGACATATGAATTGCTTGCAAAACTTATTCACAGAGATTAAATTTATCTTGAAAGAAGGAACATATGGAACATTATGAAGAATTAATCTAGAGAAAAGAGAAACATTCCTAGAATGAGTTACTCTGACTTTAAATGAGTTAGGAAGATTAATGAATAAGGGAGGAAGTAAGAGTTTCAAACTGGTGAAAATTTTAGGATGATAGGACATGTGTTTAAAGGCTCCTGAATCAACGATCCAAGAGTGAGGGTTCGTATATGTGAAATATGCAACAGGATTGTTGAAGATGTTACCAGCACACTGTACTACATTGGCATTGACATCTGAGGATGGTATGCCTGGATCACCAAACTGGCCATGTTGGAGCATTTGAAGCAGCATAAAAAGTTGCTCTGGAGTGAAAGGGTTCCTTCCTCCTCTAGCAAAGACAATGTGTTGTTCATTAAGAGTTCCAAAAACTACATTGCTCTTAATTCCTACTTGAAATTTCTTATTCTTAGTAAACTTAAAGTCAGCAGGGAAACCCATAATTTTGTAGCACTTATCAATAGAATGTCTAGGTTTCTTATAGTGTGAACAAATCAAGTTGTTCTTATTTGCCTTCTGTTCATAGTTTTGAGGTGTATTCCCTAAAGCATTCTGTTGAATGACTGAGTAGGAGGATGAATCACTAGGAAATTGTGGACAGACATATGTCTCCCTCTGCTTCTCATCTTGAATTAAGGGAGAATAGGCAAGATTAATTTTAGGAAGAGGAGAGATCATGAGAATGTTGCTTCTAATAGATCCATAGGTCTCATTCAGACGCAACAGAAATTGGATCAGCCTCTCATCCTGCATATATATTTCAGTATCTTTCCTTTTCCTCCATATAAGCAGCTACAGACACAACTAACAGAGGAGGACAAAGCATCAATTTCATCCCCTAACTGTTTTATTTTAGTGAAATATCCTACTATGTCATCATTTTCTTGGACTAAATCACTAATTTCCTTTTGTTGGTGATAAATTTTGGCCCCATTAGACTGGTCAAACCTATCTTCAATGTAATACCCCATATAGTTTAGCAACAATCTGTACTTCGAGATAAGATTAAGAGTACTTATTTTCATGCTCAGAAGGAAGTTTTATGAGGTATTTGAGTTATTCTATAGTTGTATGTTAAGATTGGATATTGATCAAGTGGTAGAACGAAATTTGGTAAAAGTTATCGCAAATTTCTTTCTTGAGATTCTCTGAAATTTGGATCAAATATCTTGAAACTTTTCTCCAAATATATAAGGTGTTAGGGGGCCTACGACCTATCAAATTAAAGTTCTATGAGTCTAGTTTCCAACGCATCAAACCATTTGTCAATCAAACTTCAGAGTAGAGAGATATTCGCGTTTTAGGGTGACTACGCAGGCAGGCGATGAGGACCGGAGAGGCTTCGTGATGGCAGCATGTCACACCACCAAATCAGCGCGTTGGCAGCGTGACACGGTGCTACTGAGGCGGTGGCTGCCTATATAAGTTATTTAGTCGGTTGTTTGATTATTTTTCATCCTTTTCCAGTAAGTTTTGCGAACAAACCCTCCCTTTATCTCTCCTCTTCATATCCTTTGGTTTATAAAGTTAGAGATTTTTTTCCAAGGTGGTTTTTGATGTCGGTAAGTCAAGAACTCGGTATAACTCGTGTTTTGATGGTGTCTTCGACAAGTATGGTAGTTTTTCGTATTGAACCATTTGGTAAGCCATTTTCCCTGCCTTATTCTTAGTTGTTTAAGTTGAGTAAGAGTTTATAAGCATCAATAAGTTGTTGTTTTAAACTTTCTACCATTGAATTCATAGAAATCGCGTCGAATAAACTCTGTTTGTATTTTTTTATTGAAGTTGTGTTGGTTGTTCTTGACAGTAGCTTGGGTTGCCTTTAGGCAGCATATTGATGGTGCGGATATCTCGGGATTCTTCTTAACTTAAGTTTGTCGGATTCAAGGTATGTTAAGGCTTCTATTTCTTCCGTTTTGACATAATTTCGGTTAAGTATCGCTACTCATAAACTAGTGCTTAATGGTTGTTTTTGGAGCCTTAAAATTGTGTTGTTTCTAAGCTTGTTGAGGTGTTGGTTATATGGTATTATGTGCATATATGAGTTGGGTTGATTGCTAGCTTCGGATTTGGCTGTTGAAGGATGTGGTTGCGACTAGTCGATAGATTTGCAATAATAATCGGGTGGTTAAGTTGTTGCAGTAGGTTTTCTGGTTTTTTTAAACCTCTACCATGGGTTTGTATGTGGTTAAGGTGGGATGGTGGGTTGATTGAGGACTGATGGAGGCGACGTCCTTTGGTTATAATTTGAGTTGGTGGTCGTGTTGGCCTAGAATCATGATGGTTCTCCCAATTGGATTGAGTTCCACCGACTATGCGCAGCCGAGAGTTGTTCCGGCAGTGCTTGATTGATATTATTGCCAATGTGTGTGCTTATGTTTGGTTGACGCCTATAAGGCTATGAGAGTTTTCGGTAAGGTTGTGATTGTGATTTGATTTATATGTTGTATTGTTGCCTTGGATTATCTTTGTCTTATAAGTTGTGGATGCTACTTGTGGTTTGATGATAGCTGAGGTTGTTGAGGGGCCTAGAGTTGACCCAAGTAAGACGTTTGGAGGGATACTCTGTGGCATAAGAGGTCACAAATGAGTTATATTGTCCAAGTGTCATTTACTTGTTTATTTATTTTGTTACGTTGGACTTGTCAAGCTTATGGGGCCAGGTAGGTTCTATTTGCTTACTTGACTTGTGATTTTCTTCCTGTTGTTGTCCAGTATGTCTATTGATCTGTACTTTGAGTCTTGTTATCATTTTCGCCTTACATACTCTGCACATTTCCATACTGACGCCCTAGTCGAGGCATTTCATTTATGTTTGTAGGTGTTGATCGACAGGTAGATTGAGTTCTTAGTCGCTGAGTGGAGTTCTAGCTGAGTCAGTAAAGCTTCAAGTCTTACGGAGTTGCCAGATATTGTTTTAAGGGTAGTTCAAGGTCCTATTCTGGAAAGTTGATTATTGTTGTATTCATAGAGGCTCATAGACGTCTGCTGTGGTGGTAGCATTATGGTAGGTCAGGTGGGCCATATTGTATAGTTATTTCCTATTTTTTGGCTTTGACGGCCTATTGTGTATCTATTTGTTGGTCTATGAGCCAGCTCCCGTTTTAGTCTATCGTTTACTTTGATTTAACTTGTGTTGTAATGTCGAACCTCGTCAGTTCTAGCTTGTTGTAGTTAGAAGATTGCAGGATTCGCTAGGCCAACTGAGGCATCAGATGCTGATCACGCCTCCCCGGGCTTGGGGTGTGACATTCAAGATCTGGCCAAAGTTCTTCAGTAGATTTGGAGTAGAAAACACTAGCAGCGATCTCCTTGGAGAGGGAGTTGAGCAGCCAAGAAGTGACCATGTCATTGGATTGATTCCACAGTCTGAATGAACTGGAATCAGCAGCTGGTGACTTGCAACTTCCATCGATGAAGCCAAATTTATTCTTGGCTGAAAGTGCAATAAGAAGAGCTCTCTTCCACCGGAAAACCGCGTCCATCAAACAAAGCATTCACAAGGATCATACTAGGTGAATCTGATGGATGGAGGAAAAGTGGATTGTTGGAATCCAAGATTTTTTTTTACCAACAGTAGCAGAAGTCTGGATTTCCATTTTGGATCATGGGAGAAGAAGGCTTTGATGATGACAGAAGAAGACGATAATAGAAGAGGATTAGGTTCTCGATTTACCTAATGCTCTAATACCATGTAGAAAAATAGAGAATGATTTTGTGAAGAATTTTTCTCTATTTTGTTTATTGATTCCTTTGTGTATTTATACAAGTGCCTAGTTAAAGAATAACAAATTACTATACAGGGGTCCTACTACCCTTTGTACAGCTATCAGGATAATAACAAACATTATCAATTTGGAAAAGGATCCAATGAAGATGGACAGTCCAAATCATATCAAGGACATTGTGATCTAAGGGTTGTGAGACTGCCATATCTGGAGGTGAAGGAGAAGATATACATCTCTTTGTCTGACATGTATTACTGAGCATAGAATTGAACATCTTTTTCTTCTTCCCTTTACTTTGTTCTTCATCAATCTTGGACCTAGAATCCACAGTAAATTCAACAATGCAAAGGACAGTGTTATGAAACTAATAAAAGTGAATATCCACTTCTCTAGAAATAAATCTCCAATATTACATATTATCCCTCAACTTTATTTTTACTCACACTTTCACTACCTCCTCATTGATCTCCCATACCCCCGTAATCTTCTCCATATTCTCAAGGGTTGATGTCATGTTTATGACACCCTTTAATGTTTCTCTATTCATCCCTATAAATATAGCTATTAAAAATCATATTGTATACACTTTGAAGACACTTGATACTTGAAAGAATAAGAAAACTTTTCTTTCTTGTTTCTCTATATTTTTTGTCTACTTTGTTATTTATATTATTATTTATTTGCTTTCATTTTATAACACAAATCTATTTAAATTCAAATTTTAAATGCAGCACATGATAATAAAGAGAAGAGTTTATTCACCTTCCCTGACTCATTGTCCTTCTTAATATGGGGTAATTATTTGGAGTTGTCATTTGGTCATCTAGTTAATAAATTCTAGCCTGCCTATTAGTTTATTACTATTTAGCCTTATTTCATCACTTAACAAGGGCCTTCACTGGACCTAAAAGATGGGTCAAGTTGAAAAATAGCCTTCAGATAGATTGGTTTTGATATTTTGTCTCCCATACAAAAAAGTCTAATAAAAATAGTTTTCGTAAAAAGTGGTCTTGAATTTTTAAGCCTACTTAATAATTTTTTTTAAAATAGTCTCTACTTCAGAAAAATTAAATTTTTGTCCATAAGACAGACATTTAGGATACTTTGAGATAGTAAATCTGCTCAATTGATCAGAGTTCTGTCTTATAAGAAAAGTGAGAACTTAGGTATGTTGTTTATCAAGCATAAGTTCTAACATTTGCCCATAAGGCATACGTTTAGGACATTTTAAGATAATGAACTTGCTCAATTGACCAAAAGTTCTGCCTTATAGAAAAAACTTAAAACTTAGGTATGTTGCCATCATGTATGAGTTCTAACTTTTGCCAATAAAGCAGACGCTCAAGATAGTGAACCTGTTCAATTGACCACAAGTTCTACTTTACAGGCAAACGTTAAAACTTATAACTGATGGACATAAATTCTTCCCAATAAATTTTTTCAAGTTAAAGTCATTTTTAAAATTTATTTAGCAGGGACAAAAATTCAAAATCAAACATTTTAAAAAACACTAAGAATAAATCAGAGTCAAATAGATGTTAACCATCTGTTTTTAAGAAGTAAAAGTTTCTACAATTATATGATTGTGGTCTTTCAAGTCTCCAATCATCTGTTCACATGCAATTTTATATCTATATTTTAATGATTAAGAATAAATCATGAAAATGGAATTAGTATTGTCCCATTTATTAATTGAGCAAGACGTTCTAGGTATATTCCTTTCCTAGTCGCACATCAATTCTCAATTTTGCTTCAAGAAAAGATCTTACTCCCTATATTCTTTGTTCTATCTTATTGACCCTTCTTCCTGATGCACAACAAGATTATAGATGTATTTCAGTAGTTGGAAAGCATTAAAATAATAAGCACAAGAATATAAGAACAATTGTTATGATAATTAATTATGTAATTCAACTCAAGTTCAGACCGCAATAATTATGCCGCTATTATAATCCTAGAACAAGAAGTTTAGCTCCACATACACATAGAGTAAAATAATAATTCATCCAAAGAACTACGTCAAAATAAATAACAAAGAGAAGAAAAGATAAAAATCGAAATTCTCTAACTTCCACAGAGGCTCCTAGCTCTTCCCTGGTCAAAAGTTATGTTCTAAAATTTTTTTAAGGACTATTTATAAATGTAGAAAAAATCTCACATAAAGTAAATTGAGTCCAAAATGAATTAGAAAATAAAAATTATGTTCGGGTAGCCTGGCACAGGGCGCCATTCAAACAGCCAGGTGGTCTGGCGAGGGGCGTCAGACGTAGCACCAACCTACATAAATTTCTTCGACAAAAGTTTGGCCTCTGGCGTGGGGCGCCAGCCCTAGCGTCAGGCTGCTGCTTGAACTTCTTCTGAATTTTTAGCTCTGTTATAGCACAAAGTGATTTTGCTGAAAAACTCATCCAAAGTTGCTCCAAAGCTCTGAAACTTTCTTATTAGCTTATTTTGGGCTGATTTACATCATGTTTTCCTACAAAATATCTAATCACATGTGTTAGATCATTACCAAGAGTTTTTAATCAAAACATGCAATTATAAGTGAATATACGTCTCAAAACTAGGATAAACATGGTAAAATACTGCAAGCAAGCATACGAATACGCCCAAGATCAGAAACCTAGTTCAACCAGCATGCTTTAAAGGAAGATGCGCTCAATGAATTCATAAGCTTTCCTCAAGTCTACCTTTATGACACACCTAGGAGACCTTCCCTTTATAGAATACCATTTGTCGAAAAGACTTCTACCATCAATGAATATAGACTAAGGCCTCATTTGTTTCAATTAAGATTAATACATCTGAATTTGAATGCATATATGAATAATTAAGATGTTGCCTCTAGATCTGAATACTGAAGGATTAAAACTGATTGTTTTTCAATATCTGAATGTGCATACTTTATTTACTTATAAATATA
>JACEIK010000035.1:268360-281927 GCA_018107945.1 Datura stramonium | reverse complement strand
CTAACAGTCTGAAATGATCCTGTCCACTTGAAACATAAGGGGGTTCAATCAGCCCCTGAAACAGAAAGAGTTGAGGCTCTTTCTACAGAAGTATAAGGTGGATATGATGAAAATTATAGGACTAGAGTAAGGGAGCATAAGGAAATGAATATTAAGCAGAAACTTGTACAGGATTAGGCTCATTCCTTTAATTATACTACATGCAGTAATGGCATAATATGGGTATTGTGGAAACATAGCATCTCATTGCAAATTTTGGTCAAGCATGACCAGTTTATGCATTGCAGATTACGAAATGTAGGAGGACAATTAGTGGTTTTAACTATTATTTATGCTAGTAACATGATGCAACAAAGAGACTCACAGTGGCAGGAGTTGATCCAGCTTGGTAGGGGTGTGCAGGAGGCTTGGTTGCTGAGTGGTGACTTTAACAATGTGCTTGAAGTTGGGAACGTGATAGGATCACCAATCACCCCTCAAGAGACTTAAGCTTTTCAGCAATGTTTAAACATGCTACAGCTCACTAATCTGAGTTCAAGAGGGTGTTATTTCACATTCTGTAATAAACAATAGGCTGATATGAGAGTTTACTCCAAAATTGATTAGGAATTTGGCAACTATCAGTGGGTAAGTCAGTATGGTCATGTGGAAGCAGATTATTTGAGTCCTGAGGTGTCTGATCATTCACCAATTCTTATATAGATACATCACAGGGGCCTGACTAGGCCTAAGCCTTTCAAGCTCTTCAAGTTTGTTTTAAACCATCCTAAGTTTGGGGAAGTGATTCAGACAGTGTGGAGCAAGCAGGTTCAAGGTACAAGAATGTTTAAACTATGGACTAAGTTGAAGGTTGTGAAAGCTGGTTTGAAGGAACTGAACAATTACCTAGCATCTTACTGCCACAAGCTACAACAAGACAAACAAGGCGTGGAGGTGGTCCAAGCACAACTCACTCAGCAACCATTAGATGCTGAATTGATAGCAAGGGAAAAAGAGTTGTTGAGCACTATCAGGAAATGGAGTGATGTAGAAGACCAAGTCTTAAAGCAGAAATCAAGAGTGAACTGGATCACATGAGGAGATGCAGATACAAGGTATTTCATGAACAACTAAAGACAAGAACTTTCCAGAATTCCATTACCTTCATCTATGACTCTAATGGATGTAAACTAGTGGAAACAAAAAAGTTTGAAGCTGAGTTTCAGACTTTCTTTTCAAACCTACTGGGAGGAGCAGCTACTGAGTTGGCCTGCCCAAATGTGGAGGTAATTAGAAGGGGTCTATGCTTGATCTACTTACAGAAATGTAAACTAATTGATCCTGTCACTGATAAGGAAATCCTAAAGGCTATCAGAGGCATGCCTTTGGATAAAGCTCCAGGTGTAGATGATTTTCTAGTTGAGTTCTTTACCCAGAATTGGGAGGTGGTTAAGGCAAATATTCTAGAAGCAGTGAAAGAGTTCTTTAGGTTGGGAAAATTGCTTAAGGTAGTCAACTGTACTACAATTACACTTGTCCCAAAAGTAAGGATTATAGACCCAAAGCATGTTGTTCTACTATATATAAGATCATTGCAAAGGTCTTGACTAGCATAATCAAGGAGGTTATTAGCACAATAGTGAGCTCTACTCAGACTGCTTTCATTGAGGGAAGAAGTATTCTGGATAACATATTGTTTAGCCATGAAGTGTTGAAGTGGTATACCAGGAAGGGACTATCTCCAAGATGTGTGTTGAAAGTGGATTTAAGGAAGGCTTATGACACAGTGGAATGGTGTTTCCTCAGAAGAATGCTGGCAGAACTAGGCTTTCCTCTTACATTCATTACATGTACTATGGAGTGTGTTACCTCTGTATCTTATTCATTAGTACTCAATGGGGGATTATCTATTCTGTTTGAAGGGAAGAGGGGACTAAGGTAAGGAGACCCAATGTCACCCTATCTTTTTGTTATAGACATGGAATACCTGCATAGAGAGTTGAATTTCATTAAGCAATATAAAGATTTCATATACCATCCTAGATGTAAAAAATTAGGGGTTGTTCATATTTGTTTTGCAGATGACCAGCTCATGTTTTGTAAGGCTGAGAAGAAGTCCATCCAGTTGATTAGTGATGCCTTCCATAAGTGCTCCAGGTTTCAGGGCTCCAGGACAATGCTGGCAAAAGCTCATTGTTTGTCTCAGGTGTCACTCCTGGTCTCAAGCTAGAGCTACTTAGTGAGTTGGGTTATACTGAAGGCAACTTGCCCTTTAAGTACTGGGGGTTCCTCTCTCATCAAAGAAGCTCAAAACTACTCAGTGCATGCCACTGGTTGAAAAGATAACAGAGAGGATAAGGTGCTAATTAGCTAGATTACCATCCTATGCTGGTAGAGTCCAGTTGATCAAGTCAGTTCTGTTTGTTGTTCAGACATATCGGGCTCAAATTTTTGTGCTACCTAAGAAAGTGATAAAGATAATTGACACTGCTTGTAGGACCTTTCTATAGACAGGTACTTCTGAGCAGTTTAAGAAATTTGTTATCTCTTAGAAGAAGTTATGCAGAGCCAAGGGTGTTGGACAAAATATTATGAAGATGCGCATCTGGAACCAAGCTGCTATATTGAAGCTCCTTTGGGCTGTTACTCAGAAAAAAGATTGCTTATGGATCAGTTGGCTGGATGAATACTATATGAAGGGGAAGACAGTGGATGAATATGTAATAACTGGGAGTGTTGCTTGGGTATTGAGGAAGATAGTGGAGTCTAGGAAGATTTTGATGCAGAAGTCTTCCATCCAAGGAAATCTGGCTACTAAGCTGTGCACTGTGATAAAAAAATGTTAAGTTCTCTATCAAACAGATGTACCTGCAGTTTCTACCTAGCTATCAGAAGATGGAGTGGAAGAATATTATATTACAGCAGCAAATACATCCCCAACATAGATTCATTTTTTGGTTAGCTTCTTGGAAAAGATTGAGTATAGTTGACAGATTACAGAAAATGGGTATCCAAGTACCTAAGGAGTGCACTTTTTGTGATGCTACAGTGGAGAATCATGACCATCTGTTCTTTGAGTGTTCGGTCACCAATCAGTTATCGCAAAGGATGTTGTATTGGCAGGGGATACAGAGAACCACTGGGAGTTGGCAGGAGGAGCTAACTTGGGCTAATTCCTGGGCACAGAAAAGGTCTGGACTAGGTTCATTAGTCAGCTGCACTTTTGATATGGTAGTAATGATCATTTGGACGGAAAGGAATCGCAGCAGATTCAACTCTGGACAGTTCAATTGTGATCAGTTAAGTCGTGAAGTGACTGTTTTCTTGCACATCAGAGGTAGGAACTATCCAAAATGGAGGCTAGTGTTGTATAGAGTCAATAGAATGCCTTAGAATTGTGTGGATAGAAAAGTAGTGTGGTAGTAATATAATGACAGTTTGTTTGTTTGATTTTTAAGGAGGAGATAGGTGGTCAACTCCTATCCTGGTCTTGTAAATATTCACTTTGGTATAAATAAAACATTTATTTACCAAAAACAAAGAAGTAAGAAGTCATATAGAGAAATATCTAAGATATTACACAACTTCCCCACCAATTTACTCCTCCCATTAGTCCTTCCTCCTTCAGTCATCCTCCTCCTCTTCCTATGAATAATCAAGAAAACAAAACTTTAATGATCAATACAAAAAGCCAATGTCCTTCATCCAATGTCCCAACTTCATTGTTGCAAAAGCTAGCAGTTCAAGGAGCTGAGATTGGGGCAAAAGGCATCTAAATTGGGACATAAGATTCTTTAATTCTTGTCCTGGATAATAAAGACTAGCTACTATGACGAAAGATTCATCATACATCAGAATTGTCTTACACTAACAAGTCAAATTCTGAAGCTTACCAGGACGGGTGATTCATCGAGCAGCACAATCTTTTCGATTCCCCACACTCTAAGAAAATCAATCAATAAATGACCTAAAATCACACTCGAATGTGGAGGAGGAAAATGACGGAAAATCAAAACCCTCTTTTGAAGAACCCAATTTAAGTCCATTTAATGAGCTGTTACACACATATAACCATTAGATACCATTGAAGTCTACATGTCTGATATCAAACACACTCTACTAGAAATCAATGCAGGCTCAACTTTTAGAAGTTCTCTTTCCCTTATATACATATTCAAGATATCTGACTTTGCTATATTTCTTGATATGTGCCTTACTGTTGGATTTAAATACGAATGAATATCCCTAATGCCTTTATGTTCTACAAAGCTGAAAGCATAATTATGTCTACATATGGCCAATGACATTTTCTCTCGATAAGTTTTTTGATCCATTAGTTTATTTTGACCCTCTTTAGCCCTATTCAATGAATGCTTATTTTTCAAATGATGCTTCAGATTTGTTCCAGATGTAGAGGTCATTATGTAGTCTTGTTTACAAAGTATGCATTGGACTTTAAACTTTTCATCACTAGAAATATCAGGCTTAAGCCTAACAAGAAAATCTCAAACAACAAAAGTTTTCCTTTTTGATCATTTTAAAGAAGTTGAAGAACTCTGTTCACAAGATTCAACATTACCTTCCATTAACATCTCTATCTAAATTTACAAACTGAAAATAGTAAGCAATACATACAGAAAACTATTCTTAATGGATTTTACTTTTTCTTTCGAAATGTAAGTGTGTCACATAAAGATAAAAATTCTACTGCTATAACTTTCCTTTTCTTTTGGCTTTACTCCAGAAGACATGTTTTATATATTAACTAGTTGTTACAAAACGTGTCCCTTCTCTTCAATGCCTGGCCTAAGTAGTTTTAATTTTCCCAGATCTGACTTTTATCAAATTAGGAAGTATGTATCTATATATAGAGAGAAAGAGCGCTAAAAGAAAATCAATATCGATTCTTAATCACAACAAAGAGTAGTCAAAAACAGATAGAAATTATATAGCAATGGAGCATTTAAGGATGATAAGAAAAAGGAAAATTTTCCTTGGAGCAATACAGTGAGCAATAATAGACTAGATGGAAATAGAAAGAGACAGAGACCTACCCGAGAAGTCGTTGGAGGCTCGACGATGTTGATCGACCACATACCGCAGTAGTTAGGTTTCAGGCGAGGAGTACCACAGAGAACTCTTATGGTATATTCAGATTTCTGATGGTGATTACTGATTAGAAATTAGGATATTAGGTTTTACCCAATTTAACCCATATTTTAAATGGGTAATATGGGCCGACTCATATTTAGCCTATTTCTAAAATATCAGGTGTCCAATCCATTTAGAATATATTGAGTTGGATGAATACCCATATAAAATACCTATTTTTCTAGCCCTGATCACATCCTAACCTGTATTACACTACGCATTTTAACAGTTCCTCCATAGTTCAACATTACCTCACCCCAACAACTCAACCAACTGTGTGTGTCATCGGTTCGTTCACAGTGATGGTTATTCAGAACTATGTGTGAGACAAATGTTGCTCACAACCAATATAATGCTAGCACCATTAACTCATAAATCATATGCATATAAGGTAAAATAGTGTATTCATAACGGTATAAATTAATAAAACACAAAATCATGTTATGAATTTCAACATGTATAGAAACAATATATGCCATAACACACTTCCTAAATTAATGTGTCTAGCATTCCATGCTCGATTTAGCAAATTAATTGTAAATCATGTGATGATACTGTAGAATTTATAATATCAAATCTTTAAAAGCACTTAGTAATGTTTCAAAGAAGAATAACTCAAAATCACAGTATTTTACATAAAATAACATATATGCCTTAATAAACGCTTAACCCCATAACATATTAGATTTCTCAAAGTTAAATTCGATCCCTGGTGTATCCGGTCTAATTTCAAAATAAATGTGAAACCTCATACCTTTGTGTTGAGATTTAAACTGTCCAATATATGTGACTTAACTTGACCTAAAAAACTTTAATGGTTTTTCGATTTTGGGAGGATCTAAGTATGCTTGGTAAAGTGTTACATAAATTTGGAGTTTAATTGAGATTGTAACGATCAAGTTAGAAGGTGTTTGTGTAAGATATGGTGTAAAGTACGATCATAGGTTGCACTTACGGGCCATACCTAGTGTCGTAGGTGAGATTTGAAGTGGAAGGGACCAGATATGGTGGTTAAGGGACAATTATGAGCCGTAAATGATATTTACGGGCCATACTTTTGACCGTAAAGGACATGTCACCTATGATTGATTTCACGAGTCATTAGTATAATTTATGTAGTAAGGTCAATACTAGATGAGAATATCTCTCAATCTAGGAAAAATTATGAGTTGTTATACATATCAAATCAAATATCTTTGAATCTAATTTTTAACGAATCAAACCGTTTATTAATTCGAGTCTGGAGAGAGAAGTAATGGCCATTTTAGGAAAGCACTATCGGGCTGCTCAGTCACGGCTATAAGTCACATTTATGAGCCGCAAATATGACTCCTATTGGGTTTTTTCTAGATTTTTGTAAAATGTGTTTTTGGGTTTCTTTTCCCATTTTTCACTCCTTGCTCGACCCAATCAGACCCCAAGAGTTATCTTCTCCCTTCCCAAGTCTAGGTAAGTGTTCCTCGTGATCTTACAGCATAATTTCGTGAATTTCTACGTGATTCTAACATCAAATTTTTTTTCTATATCTAGTGAAATCAAGAACTCACTTCTAGGATTCAAGATTTGATTTTGAGCTAGAATACCTAACAAAGCAATTATACTTACTTCCAGATCAAGGTAAGCATTTATATAACTCTCTAAGTGATTTTTTAACAATTAATTGTGAATTTTAAAAAAGAATCTACCATCAAAACTTAAGGTTTTCAAGAGTACTCATCTCAAGGTTCAAGAACGGATATTTAGAGTTCTTATTCAATGTTAGGATTTCAATTCAAGTAATTTGAGAGATTGAAGGTATGTACGGCTATAAGAATTGTGGTAAATAGTATGCGTTACATACATTTCATCATGACCTGTCTATGTGCATTTTAAATGATGTTTGCCTGAATCTGTGCATATCATCTATATATGTTGATTTTGTGCACTTTATATGTTGTTGGGTTGGATTTGTGCATATGATCTATATGTTGATTCAATGCATTTTATATATTCTTGAGTTAGTTATGTGCATAACATTTATATATGTTGATTCAGTACTTTCTATTGCACTGTTCGGATAATTCTACTACTGCGCGATACTTCCTGTATCTGTTAAAACTATATGAACTAATTAAAGAGGCAATGTAAGTATTTCTAAGACCAAACCTTGTCACTATCTTATTAGGGTCGGTTGATGAAACTTGTTGAGTACGCGTTGATTGTTGTACTCATGCTACGCTTGTTGCACCTTTGCGTGCAAGTTGAGTTAATTGTTGCAATGTTCTTCGGAGATCATTGGAGATTACACCATTGATCCAGAGTTGAGTTACCATCTAGTTCTTGGTAGCTGAAATCTATTATTTTTATTATCTTCTTAACAAATCTTGTACCTTTCATATTCAAGTTGCATATTTGTAACACCTCATAAATTGAGGTTAGGTTTTAAATCATTAAATATGTGTGGTTAGACATGAACTATAGAATTTTATGCACATACATGTGAAAGTTAATATCTAAGTATATACCAAGTGTATAAAAATATTAGCAATGGAAAAAATTAAAATAATTAAAGTTGGAAATTTGAATCAAGATATGGCCGGATGCAGACCGCATATTCAACATGTGAGTTGCATGTCCAACCGCATGTGGTGTCTTCAAAAATCACTAAATATTAAAAAATTCATATTTTTGAACTTGACATGTGAAAGCAACATACAGACCACATGTTAGACATAGGATCCACATGTTGTACCGTATGTTGGAACTGAAGTTTTGGGATGAATCATATATCTGAAGTTGACATGCGATCTCTGAAGTTGGATATGCAGATCACGTATCAAACGTCTGCTGAAAAATATGATTGTTGATTTTGGAATGCTTTGGTGTTGACATGCAAAGTCAATATACAGGTCGTATGTTGAACATATAAACTATGTATGTCGATCACATGTGGTGTCAGTGAAAAATCCTAATATGAAAGCTACAAGGATTGACATACAGACCAACATACAGATCATATGTTGGACATATGAGTCGTATGTCACATGTCGGCCTGAAAACTATAAATATAAGATTTACTGGGATTTTTCAATTATGTTTCATTTAGGCTAACCTTTTTAGGAGAAAAAGACCTTGAAACTTTTCCAAACCATCTAAAGTGAGTTCCTACTCAATTCCTATGATTATTATATCAAATTATCGAGGATTAATGTTAGATTTTTCTTTCAAAATTCCCTTGATCTCTACAGAGTTTATTAGGTGAATTGGAAATCGTGTAGCCTATTGAAAGATATTGGAGTGTTGGGTGTTGACATGAATTGTGAAGAACACGATATTTGGCATAAATCGTATTTTTAATGAAAAGGGTGATGATTTAGGATTCGGTCAAAGTTCTAATCTTTATCGCCCCAATTGAATGTATAGTGATTGTGTAAGCGTCAGGGCGTACATTTGAAAGTGTTTCATGTGATTTGAGTTATATCTCCTTCGAAAACTTTTCTTGACAATAAAGGTGATTTGAACAAGGCTTTATGCACAGGAGGGATATGCTCACATCAAATCTCTGTATTTTCTATATTATGTTTATGTATTTGTACATAATTTACCCTATGCACGAGCTGTTGAACTTGAATTTAAATGATGATATCTATCGTTATCTATCCTATGAATGAATTGTTGAACTTTAAACTTAGACTAATAATTTTGGACATGATTTCTAAATTAAACGATGACAAAATAGCCGTTTTAATGAAAAGATGAATATGAGCGATAAAGAATGATCCGACTAATATGCCATTATTGATATTCATTTGTTTTACCTTGCTATTTGGGAAGATAAATAACCGTTATGAATGCTAACACATCGACAACCTTGCCTTTCGGGAGAATGAGTGGCCGTCCTGGGTTGGTTCTCTGGTGCATCACTTTTGAGCAATGGTTCCCAATCCAACTTCAAATTGATAGAGGAGTGGTCACAGAACCTTTGCAAAATTTAGATGTACTATTAAAAATTTGGGATAAAATACAAAGATTATTTATGTCTTACTAGCCCTCTTTCCTTGCCCTTTTCCCCCTTGTTGGGTTATTTGACAAGTNCTATTAAAAATTTGGGATAAAATACAAAGATTATTTATGTCTTACTAGTCCTCATTTTCTTCTATATTGTAGTTTTTTCAGTTTCTTTTATTATAAATTTGGTCCCAAATATATCTTAATTTTATTTATTTAATTTGAGAAACAACACATTTGCAAAAGAAAGAAAATAAAAGCAAGTTTCAATTTTCTTTTGTTCTTTTTTTTTTTTTTGCATAGAAAGAACATTTTATTTGGTTACCATTAACAGTTACGGATGTTCCCCAATTCTATTAAAAATTGTAATAAAAAATTCACAGAACAAAGAAATTTTTATCTATAATTTATGAGATTATATTATATAACTTCCTTTTATTCTCTTAAACAACATTGCGTTTATTACACAAAAAGAAACACTCTAGAAATTCTCGTTTATATGCCCTTATAAAATTTACTCCGTTCGTCTCGTCTCAAATTAACTGTCGATTTTTTAAAATAATTATCTTAAAATATTTATCATTTTAAAAGTTCAAGGCAAAATTAATTTTCTTTTTCATTTTACCCTTAATATAGTTTTTATTGAAGACTATGAAGTCCTTGATTATGAGGTGTCATTACTTCTTGAAGTTGTTGATTTAGTTTATTTCTAGGTGTCTATTTAATTTCCTATTTATTTTTATTGATATGCGCAAGATGGCTTTGATAATTGCATACTCATTAATGGAGATGACATATAAATTGAATAAATATTTAATGGAAAGAAATTATAGCTTAGATGGAGTAATATTTTTTAAAAGGCGTGTAAAATTTTAAAAAAAAAAGATAGATAATTTGAGACAGAGAAAATAGTACACTAGCTAGTTATTCCTCCTTTGCAAAAGAGCGGTATCAAAGAAAAGCCAAAATCATATTGCGGAACCAAGTAACTAAATTACGTAAGAGAAATATTGGTAAATATATCAATAATTACTCTTCATGGCCAAACTAGTTAGCCTAGAGATTCATTTAAGAAAGGGAAAGAAAGGGTGCATATTACAATAACATTTTAGAACCATTAATTTAGGTATATAATATGATCATGAACGTATAAATAACGATCATTGTACGATATATTTTCACCCTCTTTAGTGACTGTTTTTTTAATTAGGATTCTAACAACTAGGAGTGGTTACTCCACATGTTTTAGAAATTCTCTTGGCATTAGGAGAGTTAACATATGGCCTTAGGCTAGGATCCTTGAGGTATCCACAAAGACAAGGCGTTTGCTCTTTCAATTTAGCACAACATGCCGAAGAAGGTGGCTCGGACAAAACAATCGCCGCGACACACGGGCTCAGCTCCGTGACACTACATGTCACTGCCTTTGTCACCAACATTTGATCACCAAGAAAAAGGAACAAGAAAATTGCAACAAAAGAAGTACCCTTCTTCATCATGTCGCAAATTAGTTTTTGGAGAGAATTTTTTTTTTTGGTGAAGAGTGAGAAGTGAAGTGAAGATGAAAAAGCTAGTGAATTGGTGTCTCTATTTATAGGGAAAGTAGTAAGAGCAATTGCTAGTTGATTAAAACTTTGGACAATCCAATACTGTGGAAAGAAATTAAAGGGCCCATGGTGTTACTTTTTCTTTTTCTTTTTCTTTTTCTAGCCACAAGTATTCAAATCTGGGGGTTTAGTGACAGGAGCCGTTTGATCAACAATAGCAACAATAATATATATATACTGGATGTAAATTTATAAGTGAAATTTGGAAAAAACAAAAGTGAGGTGTATGAAATATATTCGGTATGCTTTCACAAGTGGAGTATAGAAAAGGTGAGATGTACGTGCAGATTTTACCTTTACTTTTTGTCGGATAGAGAAGTTGTTTCTAACAGACGTTTGACTCAAGAAAACTCATGCTCCATAATAGGTTTGAAAAAAAAATGCACAAGCTACAATGAAAATACTAAAAAAAGAAAATTAAGTACTGACAATAAAAATAATATAGGTAACCAAAGTAAAAGAAACAATAATATTTAATAGAATTGAAGAATAAGCTAATGATAATATTACTGTTAATGGAGAAGATAGTTGTTCCATCCCATTCTACCACCGGAAAAAGAGAAATCATTTGACTACCTACTAATCGTCTATCACTGGGAGCATGTAGTTGCTCCTGAAACTCTAATCATGAGAATTATTCATTTATTTTTTGGAGTAGTCTTTTACTTTATTTCAAAATCAGTGTTTATTTATAAAATTATCAAACATCAACTTAGATTTGGATCTAAAGATGAAAAAGTTTTCCCAATTGTCTTTCAACTCCATCTTCATAAATTCCATTAAGTGTGCTTTTCTCTCCTTTATAAAAAGAATAACCAAACATAATTCTATCTTCAACTTCATCTTCATAAATTCTTATTAAATTAAAAAATATTTAAAATCTATAATCAAATACTTGCATAATTTCTTTTCAAATTTAGTTTCATGCACCAATAATATCAAAAATATTTATACTAAGAAATTGCATAAAAATAAATGCAAGTAATTAATCATGATAAATAAAATTAGTAAGATAGATGACAACATTATTCTTTTTTTTTAATTTGTATTATTAGTATATCCGTGTGGAAGTCTGTTTTTGATTTTTTTGTTTTATGCCAGAAAATGATCTTTTCTTGTTAGAAAGTTGTGAGTGCCAACACACCATTTGTTGGTGTGAAAAAACTTAATTAGCAAAGTTAGAAGTTTTTGTTTGTGAAAATAAAAAAGGTGCAAATCTTTGTTGAGTTTTATTTTTATGGACAATTTGCCTGCCTTTCAAATTTTTCTTTTTACTGAAAACACTTGCTATTACTACATGGGCAAAAAAAGCCCCTAGGTCCACATGACCAAAAATGAACTAGAAAAAGGAGTTAAGCTCATAAATGACCTTTATGAGAGATAGTTTTGATTTTTTGGATTCACTTAATAATTTTTTAAAAAAAAGTAGTTTTTGGTTCAAGAAATTTACTAGGCAAATCTTTTATTGTTTATCGAATATAAGTTGTGGACTTAAATTAGTTTTTCTTACAAGGAGAAAGTTCAGGATAATTTAAGGCGTTGAATTAATCTGTTCAATTGACTACAAGTTCTGCCTTAATATAGTTAAAAGCAAGAACGTATGCCTGATGGCAACAAATGAAAAACTTTTATTGTCCATCAGACATAAGTTCTAGTTTTTGCCTATAAAAAGTTTAGGATATTTTAAGACAGTAAAATATTCCTGATAAGCAACAAAAGTTTATCTTAACAAACTTTTTTAAATTAGGATAACTTTTTAAAAAATTATTCAGTGAGAACAAAAATTCATCAAACACTTTTGAAGAAATCATGCGTCATGTAATCTTAAGCTTAAAAGTTTGGGTGTAACACATGAACTCGAGGAGATACTCTAACAAACATCCCAAATCTCACAAGACAACGAAAGTCGAGACTTAACGAAATAAGGAATCATTTTATAGGATGTATATAAATAATGTTGAATAAAATGTATTGATAATACTAATGTTAATAATGTTAGTATTAGTTATACTGAAATTATTTTTTTTTTGTGCTATTTGATTTGGTGTATTAGAAATAATATGCATTTCATAATTTTTTTTAAAAAATATTTGTTTACAAAAATATCCTCCACAAATACCATGGAGAGGATGTGAAAAATTTTTTGATGGGCAAATGTGTCTTTAGCCATGCTAATGCACGCATTAAAAATTCTTGCATTGCTAATATCATGGTTCGTCATGTAGTAGTTATACATAGCATAATATCAAATTGAGTGTATAAAATAATACTTGCATTAGTTATACATAAATTAAAAAAAGTGTATTCAATAAAATATTAGTAACACATAAAGCTAATGCATGCATTATTTTTTCTAGAGCAATTTTCATAAATAGCACTACATAATAAAATAATTACAAAATAACATGTTTTATCTTAATTACATAAAGTAGCATTTTTTTAAAAATTTTCTGATACTGATTAACGATAACCTCGAGTGTTGTATCAATAATTCAAACCCTTAATTTCCTCCTATAACGGCTCTAGTTAATATCTAATTAGACCAACTTGCATATTTAATGGGAGTAAATCTCTCTCCATTTTGATCTCAGTTTTTTTCCACCATATATAGAAAATTTAAACAATTAATCCATATTAGATCAAAAACTTTAAAAAATCGCAGATTTCGTGGGAATTTTATTTTTCTTTAGGTGTATCATTATTGCAGGTTTGGTGAAATTGATGCTTATGCATGTATCAAAAAATATTAAAAGATATCTTACTAGGTATGTTTCATATGTATTACAAGTATCATTAGTAAACACCAACTGTCATTTTTAAAATTGATACAGACAATACTATTA
>JACEIK010000035.1:228844-255996 GCA_018107945.1 Datura stramonium | reverse complement strand
TATACTTAACAAGCGAAATAATAATTTAACGTGATTAATATTTTTTACTATCGATCGCGCAACGCGCGGATATCTATACTAGTAATAAAGTAAGAGAAAAAATATTGTAGGAAAAGAGAGAAGAGAGAATACTTCTTATTTCTATTGAGGGATGATTTACAATGAAAAGAACCCCTCTATTTATAGGGAAAAACTAACCCTAGTTTTTTCCCAAAAGAAACAAGATAAATATTCACTAAAATACAAATATCTTTATAGACATTCACTATAATACAAATATATTTATAACATTCCCCCTTGAATGTCTATACGATAGATAATTGTGCCTCGTTAAAATCTTACTAGAAAAAAACCCAGTGGAAAAAATCTACTGAAGGAAAAAGAGTACACATATCTAATAATAAGCATTTTGGCTGCCTTATTAAGAACCTTACAAGAAAAACCTAGTGGGACAAAACCTTATTAGGAAAAAAGAGTACAATGCGTATTAACTCCCCCTAATAAAAACATTCTTAAATCTTTGCATCCCGATCTTGTAGACCATATTCTTGAAAGTTGTAGTTGGTAGAGATTTGGTGAATAAATCAGCCACATTGTCACCTAAATGAATTTGTTTCACGTTGATATCACCATTCTTTTGGAGCTCATGTGTGAGAAAAACTTTGGCGAAATGTGCTTCATTCTATCTCTTTTTATGGATTCTCCCTTTAGTTGTGCTATGCATGTTGCATTATCTTTATATAAAATTGTGGGTACTTTAGCACATTTCAAATAACATTTTTCTCTAATGAGATATATCATGGACCTCTACCACACATATTCTCGTCTTGCTTCATAAATAACTATTATCTCAACATGATTTGATGAAGTAGCTATGAGAGACTGTTTTGTAGATCTTTAAGATATGATAGTACCTCCATATATAAACACGTAGCCAATTTGAGATCGAGCATTGTGTGGGTCAGATAAATACTTTACATCAACATAACCAATAAGATTGGGACTGTAATTGTTAGAACAAAATAGGCACATATAGGTAGTCCCTTTTAGATACCGCATTATGTGTTTGATCCCATTCTAATGCCACCTAGTTGGAGACGAACTATACCTTACTAACAAATTAACTGAAAAGGCTATATCAGGTCTTGTAGTGTTAGCAAGATACATTGGTGCACCAATTTCACTAAGATATAGTACTTCAGGACCAAAACTTTCCTCATTCTTTTCTTGAGATCGGAATGAATCCTTATTCACATCATCAAACATCCATCAGAGTACTTAATGGATGCGCTCCATCCATATAAAATCTTTTCAACACTTTTTCTGTAGAGGCAGATTGATGAACAAAGATACCGTTAGTCAAATACTCAATTTGCAAACCAAGACATAATTTTGTCTTTCCAAGGTCTTTCATTTCAAATTCCTTATTTAAATAATCAATTGCTCTTTGAAGCTATATTAGAGTTCCAATAAGATTTATGTCATCAACATAAACAACAAGTATAATAAACTCCAATGTTGTTTTCTTTATAAAAATACATGGGCAAAATTTCATCATTTAAATAACCATCTTTAGATAAATACTCACTAAGACGGTTATACCATGCATCCAGATTGCTTCAAACCATATAATGATCTTTGCAATCTAATTGAATATATTTCCTGATACTTTAAAAGATATTCTTTAGGCATCTTAAATCCTTCGAAAATTTTCATGTATATCTCATTATCAAGTAGTCCATATTGATAAGCCGTAACCATATACATCAATACATTTCAATCCTCTCATGGACAGTGAAACTAATAAGATAACACAACATTATTGCATTCATAACTGGTGAGTATGTCTCTTCATAATCGACACCAAACCTTTGTGAAAATTCATGTGCAATAAGGTGTGCCTTATACATTTGTATTTTATTTTTCTTATTTTTTTCTGCACAATGACCCATATATAGTCAATGAATTTAATATCATTAGGTGTTTGAGCTATAGGCCCAAAAACTTCACGCTTGACAAGTGAATTCAACTCTGGTTGAATTGCTTCTTGTCATTTTGGCCAATTATTTTTTTGTCGGTATTCTGTAACAGATTGAGGTTCAAGATCCTCACTGTCTTGCATGATTTTTGTTGCAACATTATATGCAAAAACATAATCCACCACTATTTTTGATTGATTACTTGCAACATCACTTGAATTTATGGATAGTTCCTCATTTTCTTGAGTGTTAGGCTCATTGATTCCTTCATGGATATTAAAATTGCTCAAGTCTTTAACTTCAATGTGTGGCTTTCGCAGTGTCATCTTGATCATTTATTTTTCTTTTTCTAGGATTTCAATCCTTAGAATCCAATGGTCTACCATGCTTTAGGTGAGCTTTGGACTCATTAGCTATGACACTAGTAGAGGGTCCTTCAGGGACATCAATTCGAATTGAGACACTCTCTGCAGGAATATGTGATTTAGTAATTCTTTTCAAATCTGTAAATGCGTCTGGCATTTGATTTGCAATTTTATGTAAGTTAATAGTTTTTTGTACTTCTTGCTCACAAATATAAGCACGTGGATCAAGATGAGACAGTGATGGATTTTTTCAAAAAAATTCTCTTTTGATTTCACTATTTTCTCCCCCTAATTTTGAAAAAACTGTCTCATCAAACCGACAATCTGCAAATCGAGTAGTGAACATATCTTCAGATAATGGTTCAAGGTAGAGAATAATGAAGGGCAATTCAAACCCAACATAAATTTCTAACTTTCTTTGGGGACCTATCTTTGTGCGATGTGGTGGTGTTATACAACACATCCAAAAATTCTCAGATGGGATATATTGGGATTTTGACCCAAAATCAATTGAAATGGAGAAAATTTATGATAATTTATTGGTCTAAAACGAACAAGCTTACAACATGCAAAATCGTATAACCCCAAACAAAAGCGGGCAACCTAGTTTTCATGAGCAATGGTCTTGCTATCAACTGCAGACGTTTAATTAATGACTCGATAAGACCATTTTGAGTGTGAACATGAGATACAAAATGTTCAACTTTAATCCAAATTGATAAAAAATAATCATTAAATGCTTGGGATGACAACTTTGCAGTATTATCAAGGCGAATAGATTTAATATAATTATCAAAAAATTGTGTACGTAATCGTATTATTTGTGCCAATAATTTTGCAAACTCCATATTGTGAGATAAAAATAGGCACACATGAGACCATCTAGAAAAACATCTATTAGAATGATAAAATATCTAAACGACCCACTATATGGGTGGATAGGTCCACAAATACCCCCATGTATACGTTCCAAGAACGCAAGGGACTCAATCTCAACCTTTGTTGGTGATGGTCTCATAATCAACTTGTCTTGATAACAGGCAGTACAATAAAATTCACTATTTAAAAGAACCTTCAAGTTTTTTAATGGATGCCTATTTGAAGTTTCTATAATTTGTCTCATCATTACAGATCCAGGATGTCCCAAACGATAATGCCAAAGTACGAAAGTATTCAAATTAGCAAACTTCTGGTTTACTGTAGAGTGTGTCTCAATTGCACTAATCTTTGTTCAATATAAGCCAAAAGATAAAGCAGGAAACTTTTCTATAACACATGTCTTACCTAAAGACATTCTTAGTGATACCAAGATATTCAAAATTCATCTCATCAATTGTATTGATATGATAATCATTTTCACGGATATCTTTAAAACTCAATAAATTTCTCTGAAATTTAGGAGAAAATATTGCATTATTTATGATGAGTTTAACTCCCTTAAGTAAGATTATAATGACTTTCCCAAAGCCTTTAATTATATTAGTACTACCAGAAATAGTAGTAACATTTATCTTGCCCATGTTTAAATGAAAAAAATATTTTTCATCTTTGAATATCATATGTGTTGTACCAGAACCAATCAAACAAACGTCTTCATAATTGGACAACTTTCATTTAGAATATTACATCACCCCAAATAGGATTTTAAAAAAATAGGATTTGTTTATTTTATTTTTAAATATGTTATATATATAATGTCATTTTTTGCCCTTCCTTGAAAGGCTAAGACACAGGTATTTGGTTCGCTCTATTTCTTTATATCCCCATGAATCGTATGTTTGTAACAATAGGAAAAGAATTTTTTCAATTCTAACTGATTAGGCATATTGTGCCAGCTATTTCGAGTAATATATCTAGAAATACCTCTTGATATATCAACACTGTTTCGGATACAACTAGTACATTTCAAAATCACCATTACTCGGACATCATAAGTTTCTATCGTTTAACCGATGTGTGCGTACATATGTTGAGAGTTTTGGGGTACGGTGCATATGAAAAAGGGCTCTGGGGATGAGTATACGAGCAATGGCCTGGCTAGGCGGGTAGGATGCCGGGTAAGGAGGCTAGGCGCACTAGGCGCCGCGCTGCACTGCCAGCCTAGCACATTGGCCGGCGCGTCGCGCCAATGGCCTGGCGGTATGGCCAGGGCGCCACGCCACCCTGCCACCCCCCAACACTTATATAAAACCTCATGATGTGATCAAGTCATTTTAAACATTTCCCTCGATAGGTAACAGAGTACAAATGACAATTTAATCTATTTTTTGTCAAATTACAGCGATAAACTCAGTCCAAACACAAATTCATCTTGGATGACGGGATAAGGGCCTACGAAGAACGTCCATGCAGAGTTATTTCTTAAAAATTCGCTCGGAGTACCAGAATTTTGCTGAGTAAAAATTGTGGAAATCACTTCTAATTGAGTCCTAGACGGCTATAAGTGATAGGTAAGCATTTCTACCTTCTAATCTCTCAGAAATTTGTGATGTTTTTGGATGAATTGGATGAAGTTGAGTTATAGTTAATATTATTGAAAGATATCGTTATTTGCCGAGTCTTAGTATTGAAAATAGCCTTGTTCTCTCAGCATAAGGCTGCAATTGAGTGGAATTATCAGCTACAGGTTGGAACTATTTGGATAAACGAGAATCGGCATTCGAGGTATGTTAAGGCTAATCTCTTTCGGAAAGTATTCTCGTCGTATAGCGATACGACCCATACCTCTATAAGTAAGTTGAACGTATGTACGGTATGATTCGCTGCTACAAGTAGATAATAATTATATATGTTGTGATTAGCTGCTACAAGTAGATAATAATTACATATGTTGTGGTTAGCTGTTGTAAGGCGAATTAAGATTGCATCGTAGTATCCCTCATCGGTAAAGGGCATATCAAGTAAGACTAATGCAGGGAGCATCGTAGAGATTTCCCTGCTCACCTGTCTACCTTTTAGAGAGATTCTAATGTCTTGCTGTCGTGCCCAGGGCCTTAGAAGCTTGTGGTTATCTGTTAGGCCTAATTTGGTAAGATGGACAACATAGGGCACAATTGGGAGATATAACCTTCAGTTTGAAAACTATAGTGGCAATAAAGCTCACCCAGAGGGAATTGCCGTACCTTGACACCTTCAGGGCCAGAATCTTGATAGGGTGGTTTTATCTTTGAGTTGGTGGCACCAGGGTTGCCTAATGAACTAAGTGACAGCTTGCCATATGATTGGCTATTGTCAGTAACTATTAGCCTCAGCTGACTCATTTCTTGTCGTACAGGTCGCTCATGAAACCACCCCAGCTGTTAGGAATCTGATAGACTAAGTAATGTCCTAAGGAGGAAACCATATCAGGGATTGGACGTGGGGCCGACGCCCCAGACTACTTTTATAGATGCCCTGGTACATGTTTCCCCGAATGTCTAGCTCCAGATATACCTGCCTACAAGGTTGTGAACCATCTAGAAGAGTCATCCGAAAGCTGGATAAATCAAGTTAGTGTCTAAGGGACTAGAATCTCAGTATCACGGCATTACTGCCTGGATAAGAATTATAGCATGTTGCCTGTGGGAAGTTAGGATTGATTGTATAGAAACGTATCCGGTTGGCAGCAACCCTGTAGTCGTTCCAAGAAAAGAGATCATATAGACAGTCGCCTACGACCTTGCTGTTTGCTTATGAACTATCATAGTCCTAGTATGCCCTTCAGAGTACCGCTCGAGCCACTCAGGACCTCGCCTTATTCTGCCTAGGCCGTCAGAGTTTGCAAATGTTTCTAGGACCCCCCGGTCAGGTGTAGGCACTTGGAGTGTGCTTGTTGGCAGCTATATAAACTATTTTAGGGGCGAGTAGTGGTTGCATTAGGCCTAAGAGGCTAGGTATGCCTTTTTAGGAGCCAGATTGACACTAAAAGGTAGTACTTCAGTTGGGATTGACCCCACCTAGTATAGCCTTCCGTTGACCAACTTCAGGGTTGCTAACTTTGTCGTCACCTATAGGGCTATAGATCGCTCATAGGAGCTATGTGATGTAGGAAATGACTATATTCAGACCTATAAGGCCATATTTAAGTCCATCCACATATGGACCTCTTCTTATGCCTTATTGGCATTACTGACCCTTTGTCGAGCCTTGTGTGCCTGGGGACAGTTACAGGAGCCCAGCGGGCTCAGAAACAATTACAGGAGCCTAACGGGCTCAGTTGCAGACCCATAGGCCATGTAGGTTGGCTATAGTTATCTGTAGAATCATAATGACCTTGTTAGGGGTATATAGATTGAATTGTACTTGTCAGGGCTTATGGGGGCCCTGAAAGATTATTTCTGTGTTGCTTGCACCTTCTAGGCTTATGGGGGCTAAGTTAGGTTCTAGATTGAATCGTGCAGCTTATGCTCTTATTTGTATAGTTGTCTACTAGATGTCGGCTATGATTATCAAAGCATACAAGTTAACTTCTGCTCCTTTTCGCTGATTAGTTTTAGTTCTTTATCAGCCTCTACTCAGTTATTATTATTGCCTTACATGCTCAGTACATATTGTACTGATGCCCACATATAGGCCGCTGCATATTTGCCTGTAGGTTTAGACAGACAGGTTTTAGGACCTCTTTAACAACTATTCAGAATCAACAGATTGGTCAACTCCTTTCATTCGGAGTTGACAGATTATATAGGTTTGCCTATCTTTTTGTTACATAGTTTTGGTTAGGCCAGGGCCTTTTCCCGACCAATATTTTCACTCTTTGAGGCTTGTAGACTACAGTTTTTCTATTGTTGATTGTTGTTGGCTGTGTGGGGCCTATTTATGTTATACTTTACGTGTTGGCCGTGGGAGGCCTAGTTTAGCTAGTTAGTTAGCATCCTTGTCGGCTATAATATGTATATGACTGCTTTTTTTCCTTCTGTTATGACTAGACAACATGGTGGTCTTATCGGCCCGCATAGGATCCCTTTATTGTTGTGCTTGTTGGGTTAGTTGTTTCCTTTTACAGGTTGCTATGTGGCGTTGTTGGCCCGAGGCTGTGTTTACAGTCAAGATATAATAATTTGTTTTCTTGATTTTGAGTTGCTGGCAGGCACTAGAGGTGCATATGCCCAACTAGGTCAGCTTAGGTCCCAGTGTGGCATTAGGTACCAGCCATGCCTCCCAAGATGGGGCATAACATATTTGGTATCAGAGCAAATCGTATCCTNGCTTAGGTCCCAGTGTGGCATTAGGTACCAGCCATGCCTCCCAAGATGGGGCATAACATATTTGGTATCAGAGCAACATCGTATCCTAGGGAGTCTGCAACCCATGCCAAGTAGAGTCTTGTTTATAAATATGTTGTGCACCACATTCTATAAGTAGGAGGCTACGAGGCATGATAATATGGTTATCCCTCCTTCTTATTAGATCGTTCTATAGAGCCGAGTTATATAAGGTTGAATCCCTAAGCTTTCGTTGTTATGTCTGTCTAGAATAAGGTTTGATGTGAGACAGACTATAGCTAGCCACAAGTTAGATACAACGGCAGGAGAGGGTACCAGTGGGGTGCCACACTTGGGGGACAACCCAACCTAAGGGCTAAGGAGAGGCATTCTTTAAAATCTTCCCAGCATCCTCCCGGGGCACCTGGAACTTTACAGGGTAACAGACATGCCAGTACTACTACCAGTTTTTCCTACACCTTCAAATTAGGATGTTAGGAGTATAACATACATGTTGTCTTACCTAGTAGCTACTCAGTATTAGACAGGGGTAGTAGTTAGTATTAGATTACCTGAAAGGTACGAGAGATTATGGAATTACGAGATTCTCACCTCCAACCCTTTAGAGTTTGTTGAGTTTCACACTTCATCCCTACTATAGTACGATATGATTAATCCCCGCCTCCCATCCTTCCTCAATACAACAGAGAGCGTAAATATTGATGCTATGTTACCAAAAGTAAATAGTAAAGGAGGGCTAGACCTATTGAATCTTAGGGGGTGTTAGAAAGAGTGATTAAGATCCCTAGTACTTAACTAAGCCACCAAGACCTTCATTACAGTAAATATCAGGATAGCAGGTAAGATTGTTAGGGGCAACCACGCACGTCTAAGAGTCCATAAGCAATAGACTCCCAGCAATAGTAACGTTCGGGTCAGAAATAGGCTAATCCCACTACAGTGTGTTGATAATGATAGAGAATTACCTGGAACATAAAGCTTACAACCCCCAACTTATTATGTTAAGGTAAAGAGAGATTATATGTTGGGAACCAGCCCGAATGTGGGTCAGGACGATATAGGTTAGTGGACTTGGCTAGTAATGTTCTTACCAGTACGGTGCGTGGGGCACAAACCCTGTCTTTTTAGCCTATGGAAGTAAGTGTAATACATAAACATCTAGTTATAAAGGAGAAAAGAACCATCTCTAGGTGATAGCAGGCTGATAGAGTTTGGAATCGCCTCTGAATGTTGAAAAATAAGCATCAGGCTGACAGTTAGAGGGTGGTGAGATTGTAACCTCGAATACTGCAATATTACCACTAGTTGTGAAGGTGAAGGAGTGACGGTACGGAGACCATAGCCTAGTACAGCCCAGAGACAGGACCTAACAAAAGGAATCATCAGCCTTTGAGATAGCAGGGAGTCGGAGTCTTGGGATCCAGAGGTCGACTCTACGTTCCAAATATAGTAGGCTTCGCTAGTAGACTGTAGCAAAGGTACACCAAGTCTGTTATTCCCTCTACTTGGGTTTGATGAAAACACAGTGGGTTATAAGAAACAAAAAGATCTAGTGTGGGCACGAGAATAATAAGAGGCATTGTTGAGCTATCGCACGGTACTCCAATTGCTAGCACATAAAAGTTGTACATCAGGACCGTGATGGGCTAACTCAGGGGATAGTTGTGCCTACGTGGAAGCAAAAAGGAGCCAATATGAATTTAATTATAGATTTACCTCGTACCAAGCATAAATTTGACCCTACTTGAGTTATTCTAATGGAATCAACTCATTTGTTGTTGGTTAGAATTATGTTTCAGCTAAAGAACATGCTAGGTTAAATACTAAAGAGATAGTACGGCTACATGATGTCCCAGTGTCTATCAAGGTCTGACAGAGGGGCACTACTCATAGCTAGTTTTTGGAAAGGATGTCAGAACAGATTGAGACGCAAGTTAATTTGAGTACCACTTCTCATCCCTAGGAAAATAGCTAAGCAGAGCACACGATTAAGGCACTCAAAGATATGTCACAGGTGGAAATGTAGGTCCCCTATATGGTGTCCTGAAGTAGATAAGTCAGGGTTAATTGAACCTGATATAACACATCAGTCAGAAGAAAGAGTTTTACTGACAGCCTAGGGTCGTCAACAGTCCTCTTCTAAGGTACGACATAAGGAGTTGGAAATTGAAGCATCGATTGGTATTCCTAAAAACTTCACCAAAGAGGGGCGTTATGAGATTTGCCAAAGAAGGACGAGCCCAACCCTAGATTCACAGAGTTATACCGAATCCTCTAAAAGATCGGTCAAGTGGCCAAAGAGTTAGAGTTATCTTTGGGGATAGGATCTGTTTATTAATATTATGCAAGTGCATAGGAGACCTTTTCTCAGATTGACTCAGTCGGGGATGCTTAGGGTACAGAAGCGTCGTTCCACGGGGATACTCCAATAGTTATATTAGGTCAGCAGGTTCGTAGGTTGAGAACTAAAGATGTAGCCTTCGTTAAAATCCTATGGAGGAACAGAAATGTAGAGGAGATGACTTGGGAAGCTGATGACAATATGAGGTATAAACACCCTTACTTATTTCAGGCTTGACCTATATTTTGCAGTTGAGGTGAGATGGTTGTATATTTATTGTTTTATGGATTACATTATCAGTAGTATTTAGTGGTTCACTTTTATGTTATGGGGTTATGTTGTATCATTGCTTGTAGCGCCCTGTGAGACACCTATGTTGGACTTTTCTGTGTTTTAGATTTTCGGATAGTCCATATTACAGAGAAGACTCTGCCGAAATTTTCTAGAAATAGTTAAAGAAGTTAGGTCTCTTAAGCTTAAGATTACATTCAAGGACGAATATTCCTAAGGGGGGATGATGTTACACCCCGTAAGTTTCTATCATTTAACTGATGCGTGGGTACACGTGTTGAGAGTTTTGGGGTATGACACATATGAAAAAGGGCTTGGGGAGATATGAGCACGACATCAAGCGGGAAGGAGGCCGGGGCCAGAGTCTAGGCATGGGCGCCGCGCCGCGCTGCCAGCCCAACGCACTGTTCGCGCATCACGCCAGTGGCCTGGCGCTATGGCCGGTGCGGCATGCCACCCTGCCACCGCCTTAATACCTATATAAACCCTTCATGATGTGATCAAGTCATTTTAAAGATTTCCCCTTGGCAGAGAATAGAGTACAAACGACCATTTCATCCATTTTTTAAATCAAATTACGCTGCTAAACTCTGTCCAAATACAAATTCGTCTTGGATAACAAGATACAGGCCTACGAGGACGTCCTTGCGGAGTTATTTGTTGAAAATTCGCTCGAAGTACCGAAACCCCACCAAGTAAAAGTTGTAGAAATCACTTTTAATTGAGTCCTAGGCGGATACAAGAGATAAGTAAGCATTTCTACCTTATAATCTCTCAAAAATTTGTGAAGTTTTCGACCAAATTGAACGAAGTTGAGTTATAGTTAATATTATTGAAAGATATCGTTATTTGCCGAGTCTTAGTATTGAAAATACCCTTGTTCCCTCAGCAGAGGGTTGCGATTAAGTAAATTATCAGCTACAGGTTGGAACTATTTGGATAAACAAGAATCGACATTCGATGTATGTTAAGGCTAACCTCTTTCGGTAGGTATTCTCGTTGTATAGCGATACGACCCATACCTCTGTAAGTAAGTTGAATGTATGTACGGTATGATTCGCTGCTACAAGTAGATAATAATTATATATGTTGTGATTAGCTGCTACAAGTAGATAATAATTATATATGTAGTAGGACAGGCGAATTAAGATTGCATCATAGTATCCCTCATCGAGAAAGGGCATATCAAGTAAGACTAATGCGGGGAGCATCATAGAGATTTCCCTGCTCACCTATCTACCATTTAGAGAGATTCTGATGTCTTGCTGCCGTGCCCAGGGCCTTAGAAGTTTGTGGTTAGCTGTTAGGCCTAATTCGGTAAGTTGGACAGCATATGGCGCAGTTGGGTGACATAACCTTCAGTTTGATGCCTATAGCGGCAATAAAGCTCACCTAGAGGCCGTCGGTGTACCTTGACGCCTTTAGGGCCAGAATCTTGATAGGGTGGTCATATCTTCGAGTTGGTGGCACCAGGGTTGCCTAATGAACTAAGTGATAGCTTTCTATATGATTGGCTATTGTCAGTAACCGTTACCCTCAACCGACTTATTGCTTGTTGTATAGGTCACTTAGGAAACCACCCCAGCTGTTAGGAATCTGATAGATTAAGTAATGTCCTGCGGGGGAAACCTTGTCAAGGATTAGACGTGGGGCTGACGCCCCAGGATACTCTTATAGATGCCCAAGTACATGTTGCCCCCAATGGCTAGGTCCAGATATGCCTTCCTACGAGGTTGTGAATCGTCTAGAGGAGCCACTCAAAAGCTGGATAGATCAAGCTAGTGTCTAAGGGACTAGAATCTTAGCATCACATCATTATTGCCAGGCTAAAAATTATAGCATATTTTCTAGGGAAAGTTAGGGCTGCTACTTAGGAAAGTATCCGGTTAGCAGCAACCCTGTAGTTGTCCCCAAAAAAGGGATCATATAGATAGTCACCTATGACCTTGTTGTTTGCTTATGAATTATCATTGTACTTTATGCCCTTCAGAGTACCGCTCGGGCCACTCCGGACCTCGCCCTATTCTTCCTAGGCCGTCAGAGTTTACAAACGTTGCCAGGACCCCCCGATCAAGTGTAGGCACCTGGGATGTGCCTGTTGACAACTACATAGACTATTTCAGGGGTGAGTAGTGGGTGAGTTAGGCCTAAGGGGCTAGGTATGCCTTTTTAGGGGCTAGATTAAGACTAAAAGGTAGTACTTCGATGGGATTGACTCCACCTAGTATAGCTTTCCGTTGACCAACTTCACGATTGCTAATTGTGTCATCGCCTACGGGGCTATAGATCGCTCAAAGGAGCTATGTGATATCGCTCAGAGGAGCTATATGTTGTCTAAAAAGACTATATTCAGGCCTATAAGGCCATATTTAAGTCCATCCACGTATGGATCACTTCTTATGCTTTACTGGCATTACTGACCCTCCGTCGAGCCTTGTGTGTCCAGGACGCAGTTATAGGAGCCCAACAGGCTCAAACACAGTCACAGGATCCTAGCGGGCTCAGTTGCAGACCTACAGGCTAGGTAGGTTGGCTATAGTTATCTGTAGAATCATAATGACCTTGTTAAGGGTATACAAATTGAATCATACTTGCTAGGGCTTATGGGGGGCCCGACAGGTTATTTCTATGTTGCTTGCTCCTTCCAGGCTTATGGGGGCCAGGTTAGGTTCTTGTTTATATACTTGCTTGCTAGTTTTAGCTTATGAATATATAATCGTGAAACTTACGCTCTTATTTGTATAGTTTTCTACTAGATGCAAGTTGTGGTTATCAAAGTATACAGGTTAACTTCCGCTTCTTTTTGCTGATTACTTTTAGTTCTTTATCATCTTCTACTCAGTTATTATTATTGCCTTACATACTCGGTACATATTGTACTAACGCCCACATATGGGGCGCTGCATACTTGCCTGTAGGTTTAGACAGGTTTCAGGACCTATTTAGCAGCTATCAAAATCAGCAGATTGGTCAGCTCCTTTCATTCGGAGTTGCCAGATTAAATAGGTTTGCCCGTATTTTTGTTACATAGTTTTGGGTAGGCCGGGGTCCTGTCCTGATCAATATTTTCACTTTTAGAGGCTTGCAGACTACAATTTTTTACTTGTTGATTGTTGTTGGCCGTGTGAGGTCTATGTATGTTATATTTTGCATGTTGGCCATTGGGGGACTAGTTTAGCTAGTTAGTTAGCATCCTTGTTGTCTATAGTATAAATATGGCTGTCTGTTTTTCTTCTATTATGACTAGACAACATAGTGGTCTTGTCGGCTCGCATAGGATCCCGTTATTGTTGTGTTTGTTGGGTTAGTTGTTTTCCTTTAACAGGTTGCTATGTGGCCTTGTCGGCCCAAGGTTATATTTACAGCTTAGATATAGCAGTTTGTTTTCTTCATTTTGAGTTGCTAGCAGGTACCAGAGGTGCATATGCCCAGTCAAATCAGCCCAGGTCCCAGTGTGGCATTAGGTGTCAGTCATGCCTCTTAAGGTGGGGGGTGACAGAGAACTATGCATATCTTCAAATAGAATGACATATATAAAATAAAATATATATCAAAACTTTGTAAAAAGTGCAAAATAATAAATTATTTGAATGTCTTCTACTAAATGATTAATACAGACATAAATGAAAAATTATCATGTAAAATTAAATAATTTCAATGTTCATAATTGTTAAAGATCATATTCAATGACCTACTTTACAAGGTTATCGACGTTCATCTTAGCATATGTTAATCCTTTTCTTTAAAATGATAACAGTAGCATAATTTAAAGAATGTGCATGTATTGTTCCTTATGTCGAGAGAAAATCAGGTCTTCCTTTTCCACGAGGAAGTTTCAGAAATTAATAATGCACTTTTCTTTAAAGTGGTGACAATAGCATAACAAGTAAAGATTTATGATATTGTCTGCTTATTACAAACTGCTGCTATTTACTCCCACATAAAACAAATTAAATAAATATTAAAAGAAAGATGCTACCTGACATGTTTCACATTGTTTGAACGATTAGGGGATAGAAAACATTCGATGACTTCAAATTTCTTAAACAAATAACAAATAAATTTTATGTAATGACCTAGACGTCGATAATTAAGGGCCTACAACACTGAAAATGGCTAGGGAAGGAATAGAAAGGGCTCTGAAATTTTTTTAAGTGTGAAACTGGTGAATTCTAGATAGCTACTGGCTTGGGGAACCATTGCAGCAGTGGGATTTTCACTGTAGCAAAACTCTAGTGAAGGTCAGATTCCTGCCATAGCGAGATAGAGGATAATCGTTGGAACCGCCACAGCAGGAGACGGGAATAAGAAAGTCGGTTGAAGTTAAATTTTTGGGACTAAGTTCCATTATTTTCAAAACGTGAGAGAGCAAAGTTTGAGAGTGATTTCTTCCCCAGAGCAGAAAGTGGTGGTGAAAAGCTGAGTTTCTTGTCCCCTAGCCCCTTTAATGGGTATTGTTTATCGTAGAAGCTTAAGGGAGACCCATTAATGATGAAAATTTGAACTAGAGAACCCTAGGTTGATGAACTAGGGTTGAATTATGGGGGAGTAATGGGAGGTTTTAATTGTTGAATTTTGGGTAATGATTACTTTCTATGGTTCCTCTTGTTAATATTGGCAGGTTATACAAGGTGGGGACCTAGAACTAGGTGGAAGGAAAGGATTTCCTGTTAAATTTTCTTGAAAGGAGAGGGGTTTGATCCAATTAGGCCCTACCTTGCAGAGTGATTAACTAAATTACTATATGTGTATAGATTTCGAACGATCCAAAGCATTGAGGAAGGGCAAAGCTCCTGCAGAGTAGCGAAGTTGGCAACTTCGCTTAATCGAGCTAGGTTATGATTGGAGGGTTAGACCCTACTTAATGACTTGTATGCTTAGGTGATAATTTTATGTAATTGGTCTTCGGACATCCCTTGTTGTGAGTTTGTTCCACGAATGAGTATGTTTACCATGTTGATAGAAAATAATGATCAACATGTTGTTAAGTGTATGTGAAATTGTGAAGTGAAATGCTTGTCATGAGTTGATCATGTGAACGGAGAATCGGAAATTAGTGTATATGTGAATGTTTACGGCTTTCATACTTGTTGTTTTACAAAAATATAGAATGAATAGGATAGTGATTACATCTTGAATTGAGAGGCTAGAGCCCGAGGGGAGCATCCGGGCAAGCGAATATTATTTTCAAGTCACTTGTGTCCGAGGGGAGCATCCGGACGAGCATATGAGTGGGAGCGGGTGCCACGCTGGCACAATATATGGATTTCTAGAGTCTCTTATAAGTCATGACTGGATGGACAGAAATAAAACCCTCTGACATATGTGTACATGATTGGTGTGGTTGAGTGTTAGGGGGAGATGGCGAAGGAGTGTGCCCGTCATGTTACTCTTGGTTTTGTGGTTTTGTGTGTTGTCTTGTAATTCCATTTATATTCATGAGATTGAATGATGAATGTGCTAAAAGAATGTGTAAAATACCATTGATATGATATGAGTTGATAACAAAGAACATGTCTTTAGTTCTAAGTGTGACTTTGTCTCCATGGTAAATGTTGAGTAGTTGTTGTTGTGATTAATCATGGACTTATAAGTCTTAATAGCTGATATGATTGTTTTTTTAATTGTACGTGTTTAGTGGATTTATGAAGTATGTGAAATGTTAAACTGCTGAATTGACGAACTGTTGAATGGATAAACTAAGAGAGTGCAGCTATGTCGAGCTACTGCCTAGGCAGTACCGATGTAGCGGAACTATTTTTGTTGCAGCATTCAAGCGATCACTGCAGCAAAAATGGCCTAATCCAGTGAGCAGACCGGTTGTCCCCTATGTAGAACTAGTGTGTCTGAATTTGTGTTATACTTTTATACAATGTTGTAGACTGGTCTTATATTATTATTACTCGGTATACGTGTTATTATTTAGGATCACCCGATGATGCCTACCAGTACCCTGTTATGTACTGACCCTACCCCTACACTTTTTTTTCTGAGTACAGAGTCCGAGCCAGGCAGTTCCTTATGTCCTTACCTATAGAGTTGAGAAGGTCAGCAGATGAGGATGCAGTTCACTCTCCCGTTGCAGATGTATTCTCATTTCAAACATTTGACAATTTTATTTTCTTTTGAGTTGTTAGTTTTCTTAACATTGTAAAACAGACGTCCGGTGCAATGACAATCAGGTTCTAGAGATTCGTTTTATTAGTTTTGATATGATTTATTTTGGTTGTAAGAGGTTGTTTACTGCTTCTGGTGATGCCCTTTATTATTTATAAACCTTATCTCTTTCTAAATGTCTCGTTTTGGGGGTTAGTATCGGGATTCATTGGTTTTCCCACCGGGGATAGTGTAGGTGCCAATCACGACCACCTGGATCGTGACAAATTTGGTATCAGAGCTCTAGGTTCGTTGATCTCATTTCACTAAGACAGGTCTAGTAGAGTCTCGCGGATCTGTGCGGAGATGTCCGTAACTTATCTTCGAGAGGCTGCAGGACTTTAGGAGAACTCCCTTCTTCTTTCTTTTCATGTGATTACTTGATTTCAATTGGTATCTGGTGATCCAAATTGATATCTAACAACTTTCTCTTCTTTATTTCCCAAATGGTGAGAACACGCGCCAACAGTAACAGAGACGCAGTACCCGAGCCAGCAGTGGCAGCCGCAATTCGCTATAGAGGAAGGGGTAGAGGTTATAGTCAGAGACCCACTGCGGCTAGAGGAGGGGCTCGTGCTCCTGGTCCAGTCAGGAAGAGGTCTGCATCTCCCATGCCACCAGCAGTACAGGAGCGGATGGCTATTGAGGTCGAGGTCCCGACGCAGGGAAAAGCTCCTGCGGCGCCAGCGTCCTCTGAGGTTCTAGCTCAGGTCCTCAACCTTCTGAGCGGCCTTGTGGGCACTGGGGCAGCGCCAACAACTCAAGCAGGGCAGCAGTCGGGGATACAACATGAAGCTGTTGTGGCTCCGCGGATTGGTGACATGTCTAATGCTGTTATGTTTTTGAGGCCGGTAGCAGGGCCGGTGATGACAGGGGAGGAGCATGACTTGTTTTGGAGGTTCACCAAGATGAAGCCTCCCAGTTTCTATGGAATAGAGTTAGAGGACGCCTATGAATTTATCATCAACTTCCATAAAAGGCTCCACAAGATGGAGGCGGTAGAGAGGTACGGAGTAGAGTTCTTTACCTTTCAGTTGATGGGAGATGCCAAGCTCTAGTGGAGAGCTTTTGTGGAATGTAGACCAGCGGGTTTACCACCGTTGATTTGGACACAGTTCTATTCCACATTCTTGGAGAAATATATTTCCCTCACTCTGAGGGATAGGAGACATGATGATTTCACCACCATTGAGCAGGGGAGCTCATCTGTTGCTACATACGAGGCTCGATTTCACTCCCTATTCAGGTATACTCTACCCTTACCACCTACCGAGGAGGAGAGGATCAGACGGTTTGTTAAAGGCTTGAACGTAGGTCTGTAGATATCAACTCTACAAATGGTGTCCTAGGGTAAAAACTTTTAGGAGGTGGTAGAGTATGTGAAGTCGGTTGAAGGGGTGAGATAGGAGGGTAATGCGAGAAATGCCGAGAAGAAGGCTCGGAGAGTAGGTTCTTTTAGTAGTTCTTATGCGAAGGCTCCAGCACCATAGGGTTTATCTGGGCACCCTATTTAATCTTCTATGTAGGTTTCATCTGGAGGTCTGCCAGGGACAGCTTCGTGACTGTTAGGTGCAGTTAGGGGCACTAAAATGATTCATTCTAATTTTGGGGCTCATCCTATTTCTTCTGTTCCAGCCCAGAGACCATTTATTGAGAAGGTCTGTCATGAGTGTGGTGAGTATGACCACATCCACATATGGTGCCCCAGGTTCAGATAGGGCGGGCAGATTGTTCCTCACCCAACTTTTCGAGCTTCGGTCCCAGTTGGGAAGGGGAGGTAGTGCATTCAGTGCTGATCGTCCACAACTGGAATGAGGTGGTCAACCAACCATTAGAGGTGGTATTCAGCAAGGTAGGGGACGTGTTCAGGTGGGTAGGGGTGGCACCCAGGCAGGTAGAGGGGTGACACAACCCAACCGGGTAGTTCTCAGACTGGTAACCAAGTCCACTGATGTCGCCCAAGCGCACGTAAGTGCATGTGGTCGTCAAGTAACATAGGATTGTTAAGTCCATATATTGTACCCACAGGAAGTTGTCAATTTAATCATTATAATTTCACTAATCTACGAAACAAGTAAAATGAAGATTGGTTTGGAAAATTAAAATACTAAAACTTCAAATGTAAAATTTAACTAAAACAAATGCAAGCTTGATTGTATTTCGATAATGATGACAGACTAAGGCAATGGCACTTGGTTGGTTTCAAGTTGAGTTTCCAGACGTAATTAAACTAGCATGATTCTTCCTACGGTTGTTAGTTGCAAGTTACTATTCCATTTCTTGTCATTATCCCTAGCATCCAAGAACTATTTCATGAACCCTAACGCCTATATCCCTATGGTCGCAGGAGAACAATGAAACTATGATTATGCCTACTTGTATTTCAACTAAAGAGAGCTGAAGGGTATATCCATATCCTCAACAACAACTTCTATCGTATCACCAATGGTTTCAAGAGTGTTTGAATTCCCGTTCTGTATTTATTTTTAACCCTTTTGATTTCCTTTCCCAAGTTCAATCGAAAGCCAAAGATTACTTACAAGGTGATCAATCTCATAAATAATAAATTAAAATAAATAAATACAAACAACCATAAAAGAAGAATCAAAACTAAATTTAATTAATCCGTCAAACAATCAACTATTCACCATACCCACAATCCTAGAATATGAGTTTAGCCACTCATAGACAAACAGAAAAATAAATACTTAGTCATTGTCATGCGAAAATATGAAGTAAAGAAGAGAAAATCTAGTTGTAGAACCTTGTCTTCTTTCCAAACTGCTTACAAGCTTTTATGAGTAAACTACGGAATAAAAATGAGTAAAGACTGCTTCAATCAGTCCAAAACTACTCCAAGAAGTCAAAAAATACGTAACAAATGACCTAAGACTTATATTTATAGATGGCCCTTCAAATGACATTTCTTCCCTTCAAGACGTGGCTTAAAATTTAGAATTTTTCACTTTGGAATGGGTCTGGTGTGTATCCCCTCCTATCTAGCCATAGACTTAGTCAATTTTCAGCAATTTTCAGCTCCAAATAAGGCCTGGCGTGCATAAAACACACACATACATGAATTTAAGCATAAATTAAAGATTATGAACTTAAAATATGATCAGATATGGGTAAAATCATGGAAAATGGACATGAAAATATGCCCAACATCACCCACTTTTATGCTTTTCTTGGTAGGCCCGAAGTAGAGGCTTCAGATGCTGCAATTACAGGTACTATCTTTGTCTGTGACAAAATGGCTAGTGCGTAGTTTGACCTGGGCTCTACATTTTCTTATGTGTCTGCTTATTTTGGTTTGTATTTGGATCTTGTGTATGATGTGCTTAATACTCCTATCCGCGTGTCTACTCTTGTTGGGGATTCTGTGTTAGTGGATAGGGTTGTTCGTGATTGCATTATTAATTTCATGGGATTTTACACTTTGGTAGACTTAGTGATTTTAGACATGGTTGATTTTGATATAATTTTGAAAATGAGCTGGTTGTCCCGGTACATGCCATTCTAGATTGCTATGCTAAGACTGTCACTATATCGGATCCAGAGTCGTCTAGGTTGGAGTTGAAAGGGAATTGTAGCCCTGCTCCTAAGAAACTTATTTCTTATATTCATCCCCGTAAGTTGATAAAGCAGGGTTGTTCAGCGTATCTGGAGCATATTTGGGACACTAGTTTAGAGGTCCTTCCGGAGAGTCTGTCCCGGTTGTTTGTGAGTTTTTAGAGGTGTTCCCTGCAGATTTGTCCGGCATGCCGCCAGACCGCGACATAGATTTCTATATAGACTTGGAACCATGAACCAGACCCATTTCCATTCCTCCATACCGAATGACACCTACTGAGTTGAGAGAACTCAAGGAGAAGTTGTAGGAGTAACTCAGTAAATGATTCATTAGATCGAGTATGTCGCTGTGGGGCGCCCCAATTTTATTTATAAAGAAGAAGGATAGTAGTATGCGGACGTGCATCGACTACCGCCAGTTCAACAAGGTAACTATTCAAAATAAGTAACTCTTCCTCGAATAGATGATCTTTTTGACCAGATACAAGGAGCGGCGGTGTTTTCAAAGATTGATTTGAGGTCCGGTTATCACCAATTGAAAATCCGGGCTGAAGACAATCCCAAAACAACCTTTCGGACAAGGTATGGTCATTACAATTTTTTTGTTATGTCATTCGGATTCTCTAATGCCCTGGCTATGTTCATGAGCCTGATGAATAGTATTTTGAAACCTTACTTGGATTCCTTTGTTATTGTATTTATTGATGATATCTTGTTGTATTCTAAGACCAAACAGGAGCATGAAAATCATCTAAGGATTGTGCTGGGATTACTGAAGGAGAAGCAGCTGGATGCTAAGTTCACCAAGTTCTAGATTTGGTTAGAATCAGTGTCCTTTCTAGGACATGTGGTTTCCAAGGAGGATACTTGAGTTGATCCACAGAAGGTGGAGGGGGTCAGAAACTGGGAGAGGCCAACTAATGTGATGGAAATCCAGAGTTTTATAGAGCTAGCCAGTTACTACCATCGGTTCATGAAGGAATTCACCTCCATTACTTCAGCATTGACTAAGTTGACGCAAAAGGATGTACCTTTCCCGTGGTTAGAGGAATGTGAAGCAAGTTTTCAGAAACTCAAGACTCTGTTAACCACAACATCTATTCTGGTGTTACCCATGGAAGGTAAAGACTTTGTTGTTTACTATGATGCCTTACGGTCTGGGTTGGGTGTTATGTTAATGCAGGAAGGATAGGTTATTGCTTATGCCTCGATACAGTTGAAGGTGAATGAAAATAATTACCCCCCGCACGATATGGAGTTAGCAGCAGTGGTGTTTCCACTAAAAATTTGGAGGCACTATCTGTATGGATCTCGATGTGAGGTGTTCACGGATCATCGCAGCTTACAGTCTCCCAGAAAAATATCAATTTGAGGCAGAGAAGATAGATGAAGCTTCTTAAGGATTATGATATCACCATCTTGTACCACCCAGACACGTTGAGTAAGAAGATGTTGAGCATGGGCAGTTTAGCTTGCTTGGAAGTTACTCAGCGATCGATGGCCAGGGAAGTCCAGACTTTGGTAAACATCTTGGTGAGGTTTTCGCGAACCAAAACTGGTGGAATACTAGCCAACCTGGAGGCTAAATCCTCATTGCTAAAGGAAATCAAAACCAGACAGTTTGAAGACTAAAGCTAGGTAAGATCAGGGATAAAGTTCTGCATGGAGAAGCCAAGGAAGCAGTGTTAGATGATGAAGGGGTCTTGAGAATAAAGGGGCGAATGTGTGTTCCCTGAGTTGGTGAGCTAATCAAAACTCTCTTGGAAGAAGCTCACAACTCGAGGTACTCCATCCATCCTGGAGTCATCAAGATGTACCACGATCTAAAACAAGACAATTGATGGGGCAGGATGAAGAGGTACATTGTGGACTATGTCGCTCAGTATTTAAATTGTCAGCAGGTGAAGTACAAGCACCAAAAGCCTGGAGGAGTACTTCATCGAATGCCTATCCCCAAGTCAAAATAAGGGAGGATAGTTGTGGACTTCGTGGTTGGTCTTCCCAAGACTTTGGGAAAATTTGACTCAATTTGGGTCATAGTGGATAGATTGACCGAGTCTGCTCATTTCTTGCCGGTTCAGGTGACTTACAACACTGAGAAAGTAGCCAATATATACGTGAAGGAGGTAATTCAATAACATAGGGTGCCTGTTTCAATTGTGTCAGACAGAGGAACTCAATTCGCTTCCCATTTCTAGAGGACCTTGCAGGCCAAATTGGGTACAAGGTTGGACTTAAGTACAGCCTTTCATCCTCAGACAGACGGACAGTCGGAAAGGACTATTCAGCTTTTGGAGGAAATTCTTTGGGCGTGTGATAGACTTCGGGGGCTATTGGGAAATTTTTTTTCCCTTGGTAGAGTTCTCCTATAACAATAGCTACCATTCGAGCATTGGCAAGGCGCCATTTGAAGCTCTGTACGGAAGAAAGTGAGTCTCTTGATGCATTTTAGGTGAGACCTTAGGGGACTGCTTTTGTTAAAGGTGTTCTTGAAAAATGTTCGAATAATTCAGGACCACCTGGTTGCTGCTCAAAGTAGGCAGAAGCAACACGCTGACAAGAAAGTAAGGGACATGGAGTTCATGGAAAGGGAGCAAGTATTGTTCAAGGTGTCCCCTATGAAGGGGGTGATGAGGTTCGAAAACGGGGCAAGCTCAGCCCGAGGTATATTGGGCCGTTTGAAATACTCCGTCGTGTGGAGGAAGTGGCTTATGAGCTGGAAATTGCATCCAGCATAGTCTGGAGTGCATCCGACATTTCATATGTCTATGCTGAAAAAGTACCATGGAGATGGAACGTATATCATCAAGTGGGACTCTGTGTTATTGAATGAAAACCTGTCCTTTAAGGAGGATCCTGTAGCGATATTGGCCAGAGAGGTTCAAAAGCTGAGGTCCAAGGAGATTCCGACAATAAAGGTCTAGTGGAAGAATCGTCCGGTTGAGGAAGCCACTTGGGAGACCGAGACTGATATGCAAGTCAAGCATCCCTAGTTGTTCATAGAATTTGGTACGTATCTTTCCTAATTTTGTATAAATTGTTTGGGGATGAATGGTATTTAATTGGTATCTGATGTAACGACCCGGACGTAGTTACGGGATGGTTAAGGGCCTAAAACACTGAAACTGGATAAGGAAGGAATAGAAATGGCTGTGAAATTTTTCTAAGTGTGAAATTGGTGAATTCTGGGTAGCTACTGGCTCGGGAAACCACTGCAGCGAGACCATGGTGACGGTTGGAGTCCCGCCGTAGCGAGATAGAGGATAATCACTTGAATCGCCACAGTGGTTCCCTGACCGCCGCAGCGGAAAATTTACTACCGCAGCGAAAGATGAGAATCAAAAAGTGGATTTAAGTGGAATTTCTGGGATTAAGTCCCATTATTTCCAAAACATGAGAGAGCAAAGTTTGAGAGTGATTTCTTCCCCAGAGCAGAAAGTGATGGTGAAAGGTGAGTTTTTTGTCCCCTAGCCCCTTTAATGGGTTGTTTATCATAGAAGCTTAAGGAGAACTCGTTAATGGTGAAAATCTGAACTAGAGAACCCTCTGTTGATAAACTAGGGCTGAATTATGAGGGAGTAATGGGAGGTTTTGATTGTTGAATTTTGGGTAATGATTACTTGCTAAGGTTCTTCTTGTTAATATTGACGGATTAGATAAGGTGGGGACCTAGAACTTGGTGGAAGGAAAGGATTTCCTATTAAATTGCCATGAAAATAGAGGGGTTTGATCTAATTAGGCCCTTCCTTTAGGGGTGATTAACTAAATTACTATATGTGTGTAGATTTCGAACGATTTGAAGCATTGAGGAAGGGCAAAGCTCCTGCAAAGTAGCGAAGTCGGTAACTTTGATTAATCGAGGTAGGTTATGGTTGGAGGGTTAGACCCTGCTTAATGACTTGTATGCTTTGATGATAATTTTATGTGGTTGGTCTTCGGACATCCCATGTTGTGAGTTTGTTCCGCGAATGAGTATATTTACCATGTTGATAGAAATATTAATTAACATGATGTTAAGTGTATGTGAAATTGTGAAGTGAACTGCTTGTCATGAGTTGATCATGTGAACGAAGAATCGAAAATTAGTGTATATGTTAATGTGTACGACTTGCATACTTGTTGTTTTACAAAAATTGAGAATGAATATGATAGTGATTATATACTGAATTGAGAGGCTCGAGCCCAAAGGGAGAATCCGGATGAGCGAATATTATTATTGAGTGGCTTGTGTTCGAGGGGAGCATTCGAACGAGCATATGAGTGGGAGTGGGTGCCACGCCAGAACAGTACATGAATTTCTAGAGTTCCCTGCAGGTCAAGACTGGATGGGCAGAAATAAGACCCTCTGACATGTGTTACATGATTGGTATGGTTGAATGATAGGGGGAGATGGCGGAGGCGTATGCCTGTCATGTTACCCTTGGTTTCGTCATTTTGTGTGTTGTCTTGTAATTCCATTTATATTCATGAGGTTGAATGAGGAACGTGCTAAGGGAATGTGTAAAGTACCGTTGATATGATGTGAGTTGATAACGAAGAGTCTTTAATTCTAAGTGTGACTTTTTCACCATGTGTAAATGTTGAGTAGTTGTTGCCATGGTTAACTGTGGACTTGTAAATCTTAATAGTTGATATGATTGTTGTTTTTAATTGTACGTGTTTTGTGGATTTATAGAGTATGTGCAATGCTAAACTACTGAATTGATGAACTGTTGAACTGTTGAATGGATAAACTGAGAGAGTGCAGCTATGTCGAGGTACTACCTAGGCAGTACTGCTATCGCGAATCGATTGTCGCCGCAGCGATCAAGCGATCGTTGTAGCGAAAACAGTCCAATCTAGTGAGCAGGCCGACTGTCCCCTATGTAGAACTAGTGTGTCTGAGTTTGTGTTGTACTTCCCTAAAATGTTGTAGACTGGTCTTATATTATTATTACTCGATATACGTGTTATTATTTAGATTTGGTTAATGATGGCTACCAATATCGTATTATGTACTGACCCTACCCCACACTTCTTTTTTGAGTATAGAGTCCGACCAGGAAGTTCCTCACTTCCTCACCTGTAGAGCAGCAATTTCGGAGTTGAGAAGGTGAGCATATGAGGATGTAGTTCACTCTCCCGTTACAGATGTCTTCTCTTTTCAGCCATTTGACGATTTTGTTTTCTTTTGAGTTGTTAGTTTTCTTAGCATTGTAAAACAGACGTATGGTGCAATGACAATAAGATTTTGGGGATTTGTTTTATTAGTTTTGATATGATTTATTGTGGTTGTAAGAAGTTGTTTACTGATTCTGTTGACGCTTTTTATTATTTATAAACTCTATCTCTTTCTGAATGTCTCGTTCTGGGGGTTAGTATCGAAATTCGTTGATTCACCCACTAAGGGGTAGTGTGGGTGTCAATCACGGTCACCTGGGTTGTGACATTTTAGTAATTCAGGCACATAACAATCATCAAATTACTTGCTTGAAATTTTATTAGTAATTAGCAATAACAATATGACTAGACTAATTAATACTAATTTAAAGACTACTACTCATGTAAATAACTACTTTTCCATGATCTTTATTCACAATTATGATTTTTGCAAAAATTAAAATCAAACTAATCAATTTTTACAAAATCATTACCAATCAAGTGATCTATCTTTCCTTCAGGGTGCTCAAAAAAATCTGCTACATCCAAATATATGATATCAACATGATTTTCAGAGATAAAATTAGCCTCAGGATTTTTCTCTTTCTTCTTTATTGATTCTTGATAAAGCCCAAACCAATGTTTGAGAGTATAATAGTTACGTGCATAGTGTCCCTTTCCACCACATTGAAAGCATCCAACTTCTTCACGCTTCTCATCCTTTCCTTTTTCCTTTTAATGGTATTTTTTTATTTGATGAATGATTAACATCAAGAACATGATTTCTTTCTTGACCATAATTACAACCACGGCCACGTCCATGTTCACGACCAGAGCCGCGACCTTTTCCGCGCCTAGCATGGTGGGTGTATACCTCATTCACTTTAGGGAATGGTATTATCCAGTAGGTCGATTCTCGTGATTTTTAATTAACAAATCATTATTTTTTCAGCTACGAGAAGATGAGAAATCAGTTCGGAATACTTCATGAAACTTTTCTCTCAATATTGCTGCTACAAAAGCACATTTGAGGCATGAAAGGCGGAGAGCGTCTTTTCCATCATATCAACATCATTAATAGTCTCTCCACATAGTTTCAATTGACAAACAATTTTGAACATGACAGAGTTGTACTCATGAACAGACTTATAGTCTTGAAACCTCATATGCATCCAATCATATTGTGCCTTTGGATGAATGATCATCTTCAGGTGGTCATATCTTTCTTTCAGGCTATTCCACAAAATAAGTGGATCTTTAATCGTGAGATATTCAATTTTCAGAAGTTCGTCAAGATGATGATACAAGAATATCATAGACTTAGCACGATTTTGGTTTATGCTTTGCTTTCAGTTTTAATGGTGTCTCCAAGACCCATTACATCCAAATGGATTTCAGCATTCAACACCCATGAAAGGTAGTTCTTTCTCGAACTTTGAAGGACAACGAACTCAAGTTTCATAAATTTAGTCATATTAAAAGGTAGAGGGGGGAAATATAATACCTTAGCCTTCAAATTTTGAGTAGGTAGAGTCTCATGCTGATAATGTATTATGAAATAATAAAGCAAGAAGAAGAATATTGTAGGAAAAGAGAGAAGAGAGAATAATTCTTATTTCTCCTGAGGGATGATTTACAATGAAAAGAACCCCTCTATTTATAGGGGAAAACTAACCCTAACTTTTCTCCAAAGAAACAAGATAAACATTCACTACAATATAAACACTTTTACAGATATTCATTATAATATAAATACATTTATAACAAATATAATATTGAAGAAAGAGAAGAATATAAAAAAAAAGAGGAAAAATGGTCAAAAATACCCCTAACCTATGAAAATTGACTCATAAATACCCTTCTTCCACTTTTTGGTCTAAAAATACCCTCAACCTTTGTTTTTGGCTCATATGCCCCTCCCCTTCTACCTTTTGGTCCAAAACTACCATCAACCTTGAAAATTTAATATTTAAAGATTTGAAATTTTATTTTCTTTACTTTTTATTTTAGGAATTAATAAAATTGATATAATGTACACATACAATTAAAAATTTTAAAATCCAAAAAAATTATAATGAGTACCTTTCTGGATCACCTTGATTAA
>JACEIK010000035.1:195196-222310 GCA_018107945.1 Datura stramonium | reverse complement strand
ATTTAGAATTCTAAGAATCAACATGCTTACCTATAGCATGCTTCCTCATAGAGGTGCAGTAGGGCAAAATGAAGAATTTTCATAAAGCATCATGAAACATCTCAACAATGTATAAACATAAATGTGAAACTTTAAATCATTATATGTTTAAAATGGTAAGTATAAAAAAAGAAGACATAGATGTGCTCCTATTTATTAACCAGAAAACTCCTCGAGTAAATTTCACATAACTTTGTCGTCCAATGTGACTAGAGTTTTGGATAAAATGTTCTTAGACATATGATTGAAATAAAATATATAGATGTGGATGCACCTAACTCTCAAATGAAGGGAGGAATAGAGGTGGAAACTTTAGTCTATGTGAGCTCTATTGGCATAGCTCTCATTATGTAATAAAAATATTAGGGAATAAGAAAGTTTCACTGTCTTTGAATTTAAATTTGAATCCTCCCTCTTCCCCCTAAGACGCACAATCTCATATGAATGAGGATGTCACTTTTGAGTATTCATCTGGAAAAGATAGGAAATGAATATGATGGATCTTGAAGTAGAGAAGGACTAATTTTGAGTTTTATCTACTATACTGTAAGCGAGAGTTAAAAGGTAAGACTTTGTCAACATGTATGCTTGCTGATGAAGACATTTATGGTATTACGTGATTTTTACGCTTTAATTTTGTCATACTAAGAAATTATTTTATAGCTGATCCACGTATTATAGTAATACATAGATAAGTTATGAGGGAATCTATGTATCATTTTATGCTATCCTTTTTTCCCCAAGGGATGGAGTTTGGGGTATATAATCAATCTTTTCTTTGCAGGACCAATCCATAATTTGACAGAAAAAGTGAAGCTTAGAATGGGTGACATGTTTTGCCCTTTATATCTAGCATTTTCAACTTTCGTTTTGATTGGAACTTGATGAACAAGTTGTTTTAAGCTGGTTATTAGAATATTTCAAAGAAGTAATTTCCCTTTATATCTAGCATTTTCAACTTTCGTTTTGATTGAAACTTGATGAACAAGTTGTTTTAAGTTGGTTATTAGAATATCTCAAAGAAGCAATAATGCTTAATAATCTCTTTTTGGCATTCTGTGCATCATTACATCAATTGATTTATATTTTGAATTCCTTTATCTTTTGGGATAGAAAGGATAATATCACTTTATGCCTTTTCTGGTAGATCGTGATCTTATGCTCATTTAGGCTTTATTTACAGAATAAATAATCATTAAACATGTTAAGAATGTAAAGTAGAGAAGAAGAAGAAAGGAAAAACCAGAGGTAAGAACAGAGGAGGAAACTGAAGATAGACAGTAGAGGAAGTAGTTAGGAAGAAGTTAGAGAAGATGAGAAAGTAATGAAGAAGATAGAGGTTTAGAGAAGTAGAATGTAGATAGAAAACTTGTATATTCAATNATATACACTTCAATCCATAACTAACTCTAACTAACTTCTACTTGTTCTAACTTCTTTAACTACCTTAACTAATTATTAACTAACTAGTTAACAAAATGGCTGAACTGCCCTTCTCTCAAGTCACACCTTCAACATCGATAAACTAAAATTTTCTAATTTATCAAAGCAAAACGCAGAAGGAATTGGATGTAGTACTAGAAAAATTAAATGAGTGTTTAGAAAATTCAGAAGAAGATAAAGATGGAGATATGGAGGGGAGGGAAGAGGATTTGATAATTAATGAGTGTTTAAAATCCCTGACAATGTGAAATAGTCATTCCACTAACCGTTATATTAGTTAAACTGTTTATTTACGTTATTTTTTCTTTTTATGCAGAAAAATAGTATGAAAGGCCCAAAACAATTTTAAATTTTTTTAAAAAAGATAACTTTTTGCATCGACTGATTTTATTTTGCGGTGATCTTTAATTTTTGCTCCTTAAATTTATGATTTTTAATTTTTGCCCTTCAAAATCTTAAGTAATAAAAAGAGGATAAAAAAAACCCTAATACTTTTACAAAAAAAACTGCAAAACAAATAAAATTCTCAAGTCAAAATAAATCTAAAATTGTGTCTATGGACAGAAGCTCATGCGATTGAACTTCTTCCCTCAGGCACAAGTTCATTAGGCAAAAATTCAACTGTATGAACTTCTGCTCATAGAACTTGTGCCGCGAGACATAAATTTCATGTTATTTAACTTGTGTCTATGGGCAGAAGTTCATGCAATTGAACTTCTGCCACCAGGCACAATTTCAATTGCATGAACATCTGCACCTTAGGTACAAGTTCATGTTACTTAACTTATGCTTGGAGGCATAACCTATGTGAATTTATGTTTTAAGCCATAATTTGAGCAATAACTTATGCCTTACAAATTTATTTATTTTTTAGGTCTTGCAATTTTATTTTATTTTTGTTGTTAAGGTTATTTTTGACCTTTTTTGTCACCTAATATGCCGAAGGATAAAATGAAAGACCACAAATTTAAAATGTAAAAATTAAAAATCATCCCAAAATAAAGACATTTGTGTGAATGACCCAACCATCCCCCATCGAACAACAGCAAATAGAGGAAGCCCAGGCCAAGAAAGCTATACATGAAAAATCGACCTACTCATTTATTGTGTAAGTAAACATATCTACAGGACATATTGCCATCAAGGAAAGAATATAATTCGAAGACTACAAATAAATAATGTGAAAGCAGCAGTTAAGAAAAATTCAACGTGGATCTCAGTTCAGTTCTGCTATTTTCTTCACTTTTCTTTTCTATAAAACCCTGGCACAATTAAAGTGAATGCAGCAGGGTTTTATAGAGAATCAATTCTATGCATTTCAGAAGGAAACAAGTACCAAGACCTTCACTTGTGTGACAAAAGCAAAGATGGAAACAAGTACCAGTATGTCAAGAATCGAAGAAGCAATCATTAAGCGTAACCTTTTTTTGGTGAAAATAGAATTAATCAATTTCTCTTTTTAAGGATAAAATCTCTTCCATTGTCATCTCGATCAAAAAGTCTAACGTTCAAATTCAAGATTATTTAAAGGCTCACTTAAGATATATTTTTGTGTCAACTATCTCAAAGTTTTTTTTATTTTACTTTAAACAAGTATTGTAATTCGAGTAATTAATTTTGTACTAAAAAAAGAGAAGAGAGAAAAAAATTATTGGTGAGACATTGTATCAAAAGTTACAAGAAACGATATTGAGCGTAGATGTAGAAGTTATTCATCACAACTGTACGAGAACAAATTACAAGAGCTTATAAAAGACATCTCTGCAATACAAGGGACTGGAGTGAGATTAGAGGCGGATCTAAAATTTTGAAGCTCTAGGTGCCACACCTTTTGTAATATTCAATATTTATATAGAATAAATAATAAATATTTTAAAACATAGGTTTCATTAATGTAAGAGTCATGGCTTATTGGTATATTTTGGTCTTTTCTTAGGTGAAGTCTTGGCTCAACTCTAAGGAAACATAGTGTTTTTTAAAACAATAAAGTCTCTCTTTAAATATTTGTCAAAATGAATGTCAAAGCACAGAGTTGAACTCACAACCTTAGATAGGAAAACTTGACACTCTGCCACTAACACTATACAACTATTTGTTACTTTGCATGACATGCTTTATATTTATATACATTTCTTATACATATACACATATATATAAGAGTTTCAACCCAAATGTCCGGGTACCGTGGCATCCCCACAGTTGTACATAGATCCGCCCGAGTGAGATTCACATTGAATCCGACAGTATAAAATATCGCGTGTCACTTTAATTACTTTCAGCACTATAAATAAAAATTATTGGAGGTATCATAATAACAGAAGTTCTATTTCAATTTGGATGAGATTTAAGCGGTGAAATCGTATCCATCATAGATGAACAACGAAGTTTTTGAGTAATAATATTTTAGTGGCTTGGGTGGGCGAACATGTTAAAAAAGTTTAAATGGGTTAGTATATTTGATTTTTAAAAAGTGTCTTGTTGGCGTTACATAGAAAAATTAAGGTGAAAAATGAGGATTTAACGCGGTAGAGATAAATATGACTTTTTTTTAGAGTAAAAGAGAAAATATGATCCTAGATTTGAATAAAAAAAGGCAAATATATTGGAGACATGAAGATTTAATGTCGTAGGAGTAAATATAACTTTTTTAGAGCATAAAAACAAATATAATCATAAAGTTGAATTTAAAAATAGATATATTAAAAAATTATAATAAAGAATCAATATAATTTATTTGTGAGGATACTGTTTACAATAAATTTTAAAGTGATGAAAAATAAATAGTAATCACAAATAAAATATGAGAAAACAGATATTTTATTGATAAATATTTGCGAGTACAATTTTGTTCCTCCCTTAATTCTTCTCTCTGAATGTTCTCCGTGATTCGAGGATAGTTAGTAGAGTATTTTTTGAATATAAAATGACATGGACCTCCTTGTGATTTATTTGATCGTCAATAATGTGGGGCAATATTTTATTTTGAGGGAAAAAAAATATTTAATATTTTAATCACTTTGTGAATGCCCAAGATTTTATGGGATATTCGAGAAATTGATCTCTTTATGATTACCCTAGGATTTATGTGATATCTGAAATGTCTCTTCAAAGGAATATGTGTCTTTTTTATAGGCATTAGCTAAGGTTTAGGATTAAGTAACCTTCAAGAAATCCTAATTGACCTTTAAATTTGAAGATGAATTGGACTCATCTTGTAGAGTCCTATTTTAAATTCGGTAAAGCTCATCTTGTAGAGTCTTGTTTTAAATCAGATACAACTCATCTTGTTAGAATACTGTTTTAAATACAATAAAACTTCGATGTCTAAAAATACTCCCACTTCAAAGCTTATCGGAATGTAGACTTGCTGAAACTCAACGACGAGACTTGAAGTACCCATAAAAATGGAGCTTTCATCTTTGTGATTTTGTTGCTCTAGATTTTGCAGATTTGATTTGTGAGAGAAGAGATAAAGTGTAGATTTGATCCCACTAGGCATGCCAATTTATTTACAATAATTTTTAAGATGATGAAAAATAAATTACAATCACAAATAAAATATAAAAAAAAATAGAGATTTTATTGATGAATATTTGTGAGTACAATTTTATTCCCCTCTTGATTCTTCTCTCGGATTGTTCACCGTGATTCAAGGATTGTTAGTAGTGTATTTATCGAATGCAGAGTGATATGAACCTCCTTGTGATATATTTAAATCACCAAAAATATCGAGCAACATTTTTCTTTGAGAAAGACAATATATTTGATGTTTTGATCTGTTTGTGAATACCTAAGATTTGGATATTCAAGAGATCAAGACATCAAAAATGATTTTCCACGTTGATCTGCTTGTATCAATTCTTGGGCCAAAGGACAACTTCGTCATAGAAAGCTCCATGAATAGAAAGACCTCCAATCATACGCATATCCCATAGTGATAGAGAGCTCATGAATGCCAATATATATTGTGTTAGTCGTTGAATGCGAAAGTTCACAAAAAGCCCACAATACGTTCTTGTCGTATGTGAATAAAAAGGCAAAAATGGCGCCATATGCCTTAACACGTTCCAACACCTGCTTGTTATGGCTGAGAACAACCTTTATCCATTTTCAGTTGCAAGCCATATATCGAAACTCGTTTAAGCCGTATTGAGCAACTTCCTCATTATGAGTAGATGATTTTAGTACAAAAGCAGTCATGTTGAGAATCTTGCTTGAGTCGAGAACGTCAATTTTATACTTTGTCGGCCATTTGATTAGATGAAGAGATTCAACAGGTGGTCCTATGTCAAATAGAAAGGCGTCAATCACTGAAGGATGGAACTCCAAGGCGAGGACTCTAGCAAGTGGATCTCACTTGTTGCTCACTATCTTAAGTTGTGAAAGTGGCATTTTATGCTATCTCGGAAGTTCATCTCACTTGTGGAAAACTAAAATATCCTCTGTATTTGCAAACCTACCAAAGGGATTAAAGAGGAAGGTGAGATTCATGAGACCGTGGAAAGTTGATATAAGCAACATATCAAAATTCATATACTGAATTTTAGCAAAAACACCTGAGCAAATCTAGAAGCTATCATATTGTGATTTTCTCATACAACGTGGCTCTTTGAGACCACTCTCCAGTGCCAAGAATCATTCATGATTTTGATGTTCCTGCATCAAGATACAAGTCATTTGGTGAGCATGAGCGAATTTGAAGCAGCAGCTTCTCAAAATTCATAAACTGAAATTAAGAAAATTACCTGAGCAAATATAGAAGCTATCTAATTGTGATTTTCACGTACAATGTGGCTCTTCGAGACTGCTTTCTAGTGTCATAAATTGTTCATGATTATGGTGTTCCTGCATCAAGATACAAATCATTTGGTGAGAACACAGAATTCATAAGCTGAACTTCCGAAAATTACTTGAGCAAATCTAGAAGCTATCTGACTGTGATTTTTGCATATGACGTAGATCTTCAAGACTACTTTCCAGCACCACAAGTCATTCGTGATTTTGATATTTCTAAATCAAGATACAATTATTTGGTGAGCACACGCGAATCTGAAGCAACAACTTATTAGAATTAATAAGCTGAATTTCAGAATATTACCTGAGCAAATCTAAAAGCTATCTAACTGCGAATTTCGCATACGACGTAGTTTTTTGACACTATCTTCCAGCACCATAATTCGTTCATGATTTCGGCTTTCCTATATTAAGATATAATTTATTTGGTGAGGATGTATGAATCTGAAGCAACAACATATCAGAATTCATAAGATGAACTTCGAAAATTACCTAAGCAAATCTAAAAGTTATTGCACTTTGAATTTCATGAATGACATAGCTCTTCGAGATTACTTTGTAGCGCCATAAATTGTTCATGATGCTCCAACAATATGTTATAAATTTTCTTTCACGGGTGCTTCAAGCTATCAAAAAGAAGTTATGTAAAGAAAAATAGAGGGAAAGCATAGATTAGTTACGAACCAAAGGAACGAAACTAAGAAATCAAAGAAAAAAAGCAAAGGAGAATCCAATTGTGCTTTTGCAATGTGAAATTCTTTGGACGATCCCTCCTTTTTATAAGGATTGTCCAAGAAGAAAATTTATATTTTAGTAGGAGAAGAATTAAGAGTTTCTTATAAAATAGAGCTCTCCTCTTGAGAATCCAAATTAAATAAAAAAAATGTCTACTAGAACAAGACTGAGAGACGACAAAAATGGAGATCATTCTTACCAGTACTTCAAAACTCATCTCTACAATTGATCAAATTTACAACTCGGTGAATTTTGAAGTAAGGGGCATCTGTAAACACATAAATTTTATTGGATTAAATTCATAACCAATTTAAATCATACATCCATATCTATTTGGATTGAACTATTAATTTGGACTACCCAATTAAATAAGTCCATTTTATTAAATTCAAGTCCAGAATTTATCTTTTATCTTGAGCCTAAAAATTATGTCATTTGTCAAGTGACATGGCATCACAGTCAAATTCAAGACCAACAAGATGACACCACATGTTCAATGATGTGGCAATCCAAATTAAATTCAAAAACCAATACAAAGCAAGCTTATCACATGACATTTATGAAAAGCTTGATGACTTCCATAAACCAATCAGAATGAGGCAAAAGAATACATTTACACTTGAACTGTCTATCCTCTACAACTATAAATATGAAGGTTACATAATTTCTGGGGACATTTAGCAAGCAATGGAGCAAGAATCAGCTTTAACTACATAGTTCTTCAAAGGAGTGATCAACGAAATTCTTCCTGGAGATCAATTCAAAATAATGAAGTGTTGTCCGATATATCTTGAGATCAAACACATTTCTTGGAGGTTCAAATCATCCTGCAATTCAAGAGATACGCTACCAAAGGCCCTCGAATCATGAAAAATCTTAGGAGAGATAATGAAGAGAACAACAGTATTGTACTCGCAAAATTCATCAAATAAATTTTTTTATTTTTGGTTGCAATTATTTTTTCGGCATTTTCAAAAATTTGTTGCGAACAAATTTTGGCATGCCCAGTGGGATCATTTCTTCTCTTAATATCTTCCTCCTGCAAATTAAAAACTATGAAATTCAACTACTATAATGACCTTCAGAAAGACCAGTAAGGTTCCAAGCAAGGACGCTACTGCTGCTACATCTGTTGATATCAATCATGTTGGCTCAATCACTTGACACAAGTTTAAGACTAGCACCTTTGATGGATCTAAATATTTTACCTCTTTGGAGATGGCAAAAAAGAGCAAATCTCATATGACAGCGATAATTGAAATCCCTGGGGGAAATTTTGCATCCATATTGTTGGATGAACTTTCTCAAACTGGCTTCAATATTAGTGAATCTGGGAGTTCAACAGAATCTTTGTTTTCAACAAAGGTCAATTCTTACACGACTGATATGGATGAGAATTTTGCAGTGATGGAATAGAGAATTTAAGCCTTAAAAAAATTTATTGACGACAAAAATCTCCAAATTGCTCAACTTATGAACAAATTGAAGGTCTTTGCATCTGGAAAGTCGAGTCACATCCCCAACTATTCGGCTGGATTTACACCACGATATAAGGACGTTTAGGAATCACCTGCTAAGTGCAAATTCTAAAAGTAAAAATAACTTATTTCGGTTGCAGTGTTATCTATCCCACAATTGCAAGACATAATAACAAACACTATTACGACTCAATATGGCAGAGCACCATAAAGTTCATTTTACTACTCCAAGCCTTATACCAAATGGATTGATTGTCTGCCTATGACGATGAACTATCAATTACCAAAGCTGCAATAATTTGATGGCAAAGAAAACCTAAGGCAACACATCGCCCACTTTGTTGAAACTTGTAGCAACGCTGGAACACATGGTGATCTATTGGTAAAACAGTTTCGTTCGCTAAAAGGGAATGCATTTGATTGGTATATTGAATTGAAACCCAAGTCCATTGATAGTTGGGATCAACTTGAGAAGGAATTTCTCAATCGGTTTTACAGTACTTCGAATCGTAAGCATGATAGAGTTGGCCGGCGCTAAACAGAGAAAGGAAAAACCTATGATGGGTTACATCAATCATTGGAGAGCATTGAGTTTTGACTGCAAAGACTGCCTTTCTGAAATATCTGTTGTGGAAATGTGCGTTCAAGGAATGCATTGGGGCCTTTTTACATTCTACGAGGAATCAAAATGCAAACTTTTGAAGAACTTGCAACATGAGCATGTGACATTGAGTTGAGTATCACAAATTATGGGAAAACATCTCCTTTTGCTAAGCTAACAAAAGAAAATAAGGAATTCAAGAAAGGTCCTCAAGGATCCAAACTAAAGAATCTATGTCAGTAAAAGTGACTTCGTTAAAGGTGAAAACCAAGCAAAAACCAAAAGAGGAGGAAGCCCCAATTCAATATCTAAAGGAGGAGAAACGTCATCCAACCTTGAAAGAGTTAGAGGTAAAGGTTTACCTATTTTCAGATTCATACGTGCCCATGATACTTGATAAATTACTAGCCAAGAAAGTCATTGATCTTCCATAATCAAAAAGGCCCGAGGAAATCAATAAAGTTGGTGATCCCAGAAACTGCAAGTTTCATAGCATTATTGGACACCCGACATAAAAATGTCTCGTCTTGAAGGAGAAAATAATGAGGTTAGTAAGTGAAGGGGAAATCATCACTACCATAGATAAAACAGTGAAAGCAAATCATGCTAGCATTGTACCCAAGAAAAAGAAGTGCTTGAAGTCACAGACTATACCAAGCACTATTTTCGTGCAATTCGAAGAAAACTAAGACATCAAGTAGTTCTAAGGATACAACTTCCTAAGTCAATATCAATAAGAAGGGATGTGGATAAACTACAACCATCAAAAAGCATCAACTCTTGTGCTAGAAAGAAGATCAATGATTCTTTGTCGCAAAGGGTCCGAAATCCTATTATATTGCATGAATTCTTTTCTAGAAATTTTCTTCGGAACAGTCAAATTGGTATGACACGTGTATTTTATAGCATAAATGAAATAAAGGAAATCAAAGACGAGCATAATCCAACAATATCCCAAGAGCATCATCCTAAAGAAAAAGTGTTTTGTTGCAATTGTCTTCACAGATGATGACTTCTTGCTAGGGTCTAAGCCATATAACAGGACTCTATTTGTTGTAGGTGTTATTCAAGAACAACATCTCAATTGCATACTAATTGATGATGGTTCAGCAGTCAATATCATGCCAAAATAGTATCAAAGAGGCTTGGAATCTCCATGATGAATTCTCCAAAAAGTAACCTAACAATCCAAGATTTCAATCAAGGAGGACAAAGAGCCATAGGTATGATTCGCGTAGGATTTTCCACTGATGACATGAAATAAAACACTTGATTCATGTTATAGATGTCAAAACATCATACAACTTACTGTTTTGACAACCTTGGATCCATGAAAATAGAGTGGTGCTATCTACTTTGTATCAATGCATGAAGTATATGAAAGATGGTGAGGTAGTCAAAATTGACGCAGACATCAATCCTTTCAGTGAGATAGAGTCATACTTTATAGATGCAAATTCTACTTAGATTCTTGTAAATCAAATATGGAGAAACCCACCACCAACCGACCCAACTGACGTCGATCCAAAAGAAGAGAATGAAATTCAATGGGACGTTGTCAAGATGTCTAAGAAGATAACTTAAGAAGTCTCAATTAAGGTTTCATCATTTGAAGGAGACATGTAGACAAAGATTGATAAGGAACATCCAATTTTTCTCTACACTCTATATGACCGCTAAGAAAGGGACAACCCCTACTAGAGGAATGTACTCATCAAGTTCATGCTCCAAAGAAACAAATGATTGATAAAGCATTCCAAGATTTAAATGAGAATATGACTATCCCAATTGCACAAGTCCATCTATTACTTTTGAGTCTACTACAGGCAATACCTCAGTCGATAAGATAAAAGGAAACTTTGATCAGAAGGTCTTCACACTGCTTGAAAAATTAGATTATGACTTCTCTAATCTAGCAAGACTAGGAGAACTCAAAGATGAAGTCACTGGGAAAAGATACATAGGTTTACAGAGTTCCAAATGAAGTTGAGAAAGCAAGGACATTATATCGCCACTTCTAAATTTGGGATAGGATTCAACTTGATAGAGCCTCTGCGAATTTTATTTAAGAAGGGTAAGGAAACAGCTTGCTCATACCACACCTCGATAGAAAAAACAAAGGAAGTTGAGTACAAGAAAACACAACAACAGACTTTAGTGATTGACCGCATAGGAAGATCGACACATTAAGTCCATGTATTTGAAGATGGGATTGCAAAGACAAAAGTAAAGCCTCTGAACAAATGAAAGGAGAGATAACCACCTCGAATACCTCTATCTTTCATCACTTGGGAACCAAAATAAAGTAATTATCAGGTAATATATTGTTGGAGCATGAAAAATAATGTTCTTGTAAAGAGATCGATGATAGAGAGATTCTTAGTGGCTTTCCATCATGTATAAAGGGGAAGACTATTTTATCAATCACCATAGATTATTCATTGAAGGTGAAGAGAAATACCATTGTCTTCACTAACCAGTTTCGTGGAGAAACAAAGGAAGAGCAAGAAGAAGCCATCACGACCTTGGAAGAAAATAAAGGGGAAGATTCAGACTTTCTACAAACATTTTATCACATAACAGTGGAAAACAGTCCATTCCTAAACGATATGGATGAGGATGTTCAAGAGGATCCCCCTCAACTAGAAGATAGCATACAATCGACTGTAGATAAACTTAAGAAACTAAATCCAGGCACTCTGGAAGAACCACATCCAACCTTCATTCTTCTTACACCTCACGAAAAGAGGGAATACTTTATGTTATTGACTGAGTACAAAGACGTTTTGCTTGGTTGTAAAAGAAATGTCAGGCCTTAGTCCTAGGGTAGCTATTCATTATTTAGGAATCAAAAGTGGACCATGCCCTATAAAGCAGTCACAACATATGTTTCACCCTGAGTTGGTAACGCGAATTGAAGTAAAAGTCAACAAGCTCATCGAAGATGAATTTATTCGAGAAGTGAAGTACCCATCATAGATCTCGAACATTATACCTTTCAAGAATAAGAATGGTCAAAATACATGTTCGCGTTGATTTTTGAGACTTGAACAAGGCTTGCGAAAAGATGACTTCTCATTACCAATCATTGAACTCATAGTTGACGCTACAGCTGGATATTAAGCTATGTCATTTATGGATGGGTCTTTTGGATATAATCAAATCTGAATGTTTTCAAAAGATAAAGAATGAATTGCCTTACGAACTCCAAAAGGAATATATTATTACAAGGTGATGCCTTTTGATTTAAGGAATGTTGGTGCCACCTACCAACGAGCAATAAACATATTTTTGATGACATGCTTCATAAGAGAGTGGAATGTTATTTCGGTGAGTTGGTGGTAAAGACGAAACATAGACACAACCATCTTGAAGACCTTTGAACTATTTTTGAATTGTTAAGGAAATTTGTCTTGAGGATAAATCCACTCAAATGAGCATATGGAGTTACCTCGGGAAAATTTCTTGGATTCATTGTGCATCACCATGGAATTAAAGTTGATTCCGCAAAGATTGACGCCATTTAGTAAATTCCTAAGACAAAGAACTTAAGAGAGCTCGCTAGTTTACAAGGAAATTTGGCATGCATTCGGAGGTTTATATCTAAACTGGCTGGACGATGTCAACCATTCAACCATCTAATGAGGAAAGATTTTTCTTTTCACTGGGATCAATCATGTAAAATTGCTTTTGAATGTATCAAAAGATACTTATTGAATCCACCTATGTGTCACGACCCGAACATAGACCCGGATCGTAACACGGGACAACGAGCCCCGAGAGACTCCAAGTCGACCCATAAAATGAACATTCATCTAACTTCATATTACTTAGAGAGGAATACTAAACATATGACATAGCGGAAACATAAACGTAATATAACATAGCATGATAAGCGGAACGTACTAAAAATACATAATAGTTGAGTACTATATATAGTCTGAAAGCCTCTGACGTAACAGATGGGTTGATGAGACAACATACCCAATTAACCCGGCAACTGAAACTAAAAGAAAGCATCAATATCTGAATCAAATGGTCCTCGGAGAATGAGGTCTTACCAACAAGCTGAATGTGATACCCTGAAACGGACTACTGACGGGGTTGAGCCTAAGAGTCAGGTCTTGTATTATGAAACGATATAGCATAGAAAGTATGTAATCAGTACATTGAATGTACTGAGTATGCAAGGTAAATAAAATGGACATTTTAAAATATATAAAAACTCATAAATTATCATAAGAGTGGGACAACATGCTCATGACATAAGTAGCATACGATAACATAAGGCTCAAGGTTTTCAAAACATTCGTAAATCAGTCGTAATCATAATCATAAGAGAAAATCTTTAATGAACATGACTTGAGCCAATATACATAATCATAAACATGCATAAATCATGCGGAATAGTGGGAGATTCTCATAACTGACATACCCATATGAGCATACATGGAGCCCGACCTGTAACCCTAGTCAGGAGGGTGTTTGTACCTTGCCAAGGGTAGAACCATGAAAGGCATGATATCACACATGAAAGGGCCCATTAGGGAAAGGAGACAGTCACAAGGGATGTCGCATCATGTCCTACGGTGGCACATAGTTTTGAGATTCGGGGCAGAACCTAGACTCCAAACCTACTCGGCGTTAAATACTGCTCCCAAAACATATATAGTGCTCATAGTATAATATGAATGAGATTCATGGGCTAGTTAAATCATGATAATCATAAACATGCTTGTAAATACGTGAACTAGCCATGAGGGTAAGGCCCGTGAGTCGGTCAAAAACATAATTAGTAAATCATGGGATTCATGCATACTTATAAATCATATATAGACTTTGTAAATCATCAATTCATAATGGTCATTTGGATAAATCCATTGTACGAATCATAAATCATGATGGGTTTATGAATACCAACAATCAAAGTAAATATCATAACTTGATTCATCATAGAACATGCATAATTATGCTTAATTTAGCAGAAATCAAAATCAATATATTTATAATCAAAATAGTTATAGAACCTGATCATAATTCAGAAAATATGATGTAAATCATGAAAGATAATAACTCATTAAAATTCCACAAGATTTAAGTTAAAATCCCATAGGAATTTTTTTATCAAACTTCATGAATTAGGAGAGATTGGAAATGCGTGTGAAAGAAAACACCCATTCACAACCCTACATACCTAGGGAAAATCAATTCTCACCACTCCTTGAAAGCCCAAAGGGAATTGATGAAGGAAAACCTTGAAGACTAGCTTGATCACCTCTAAATTTTCTTATCTTGTGCATGCATGAGAATGAATAGGCTAGCAGGGATTATCCTATCTTAATACACTCAGAAAATAACTTAAAACGACGTAATTTAAGACCTTAGAGCATAGGAATAATGAAAAAAACCTTAATGAAAAACCCTAAAAAATCTGCATTGACGAACCTACAGACGGACATACGAGTCATTGGAGGATACCATGACTCGTGGTATCCATCCGTCATCTGCACTGCCCAATATTTTTTATCTCAGATTAGACCCATGACTCGACAGGATGAGTCGTCCTTCCATTCAATGGGTCATAACATCGTCATTTGTTTCCTCCTTCAGATCGGGCTTCAAGTCTCCCAACGAGTATCACTACAACTCGTTACTTCATCCAACAAGTCGTGGTTGCCTTCCATTAGGTATACTAGAAAACATAACTATTCCCATCCCATGACTGGTGACCATGACCTGCTACTTCTCACGATGTCGTGGGATGACCCGTTACTATCCCTTAAGTTGATGTCCAGTACCCACCACAGCACCAAACAATGACTCGTTGTACCCAACAACGAGTCATTACTTCGCTCATTATTTCCACTGTCATCGGGTCTAGTCCTTCCCACGGGTCATTGGTTGGACCAAAAATCCGTAGGGTTGTCCGTCCTATGGAATTTTTTCCAGTTTTCAGCCAACTTTCATTTTAAATCCCGGGTCTAATCTTAGGCACTTTTGGGATATTATAATATCTCCTCCTTGGGAACATTCATCCTCAATGTTGGAAACAAGTAGAAAACAGAGACATACAATCATTACACTCAATTACTAATCATTTAAATCAAAAACTGACGGGATGACTATCTCCGACTCAAACCATATAGCTGAACCAATTTCATGATTTACATACACATCCATATACATATAAGAAACTTGAACACATGAACTGAACATGAAAACTAAATAGAGTTTTAGGGCAAAACTGATACCTCAAGTTGGAACTGAGTCGGTAGAAAACAAATATGGGTATCTAGCCATCATATCTGCTTCAGCCTCCCACGTAGCTCCTTCAACATGCTGATTCCTCCATAGCACTTTAACAGAAGTTACCTCCTTGTTCCTTAGCCTTCAAACCTGGTGATCCAATATTTTCACCGGAACCTCCTCATAACTAAGGCTTTTTTTACACCAACACTGTCCACCGGGACAACTAGGGTTGGATCACGCAAACATTTCTTCAAGAGCGATACATGAAACACAGGATGCATGGAAGATAACTCTGAGGGCAACTCCAATTCATATGCCACCTTGCCAACTCTTCTTACAATTTGGTAGGGGCCAACATAACGAGGGCTGAGTTTTCCTTTCTTTCCAAACCGCATCACTTCCTTCATGGAAGATAGCTTCAGAAACACTCAATCATCCACCTCGAACTCTAATTCTCTCCTTCTCACAACGGCATAGGACTTTTGGTGACTCTGAGCAGTTTTCAGCCTATCCCTTATCAATTGAACCTTCTCCATAGCCTCATGAACTGAATCCGGTCCTATCATAGCTGTCTCGCCAACCTCAAACCATCCGATGGGTGATCTATATCTCTGCTCATAGAGAGCCTCGAACGGTGCCATCTGAATGTTGGAGTGATAGATATTATTATAAGCAAACTCGATCAGGGGAAGGTCATCATCCCAACTACTTTTAAAGTCCATCACACATGCTCTCAACATGTCTTTGAGAGTCTGGATTGTCCTCTCCGCTTGACCATCCATTTAAGTGTGAAATATTGTGTTGAGTTTAACCTGAGTACCCAGTCCTTTTTTAAATGACCTCCAAAACTGAGAGGTAAATTGGGTAGCCCTGTCTAAAATGATGGATAAGGGCACTCCATGCAATCGAACTAACTCCCGGATTATAGTTTGGCATAATCCTCCACCGAATCTATGGTTTTGACCAGTAGAAAATGAGCAGCTGGTCAACCTGTCTACCACAACCCAAATGGTGTCATACTGTCGGCGAGTATGAGGTAATCCTTTTATGAAATCCATGTTAATTTCTTCCCACTTCCAAGTGGAAATGCTGATATCCTGAAGTACACCTCCCGGTCTCTGATGCTCAACCTTTACTTGCTGACAGTTCGGACACTTGGCTATGAATTCTGCAATATCCTTCTTCATGCCATTCCACCAATAGATTTTTCGTAAGTTTCGGTACATCTTGGTGGCACCCGGATGGATAGAATACCTGGATCCATGAGCCTCATCCAACATACGGCTCCTCAAATAGTCCACGTACGGAACACATAAGCAACCCTGGTACAAAAGCACACCATCTCCCCCTTAGGAGAAGACCTTCACCTTCTGACTTTGCACGACTTCCTTCAACTTTACCAAAATCGGTCCTCATCTTGTCTAGCTTTCACATCAATCACCAAAGACGATTCTGACCCATTCTAAACAACAACACTGCCATCAGTTTAGTCAACTAACCTAACTCCCAACCTTGCGAGTCAATGTACATCTTTCACCAGCTCCTTCTTCCCCTCATACACATTGGACACACTCTCCATAGAGAGTCTACTTAGTGCATCCGCTACCACATTAGGCTTACCCGGATGGTAAAGGACACTCATATCATAGTCCTTGAGTAGTTCCAACCACCTCCTTTGTCGAAGATTGAGATCCTTCTGAGTAAACACATATTGTAAGCTCTTATGGTCCGTAAACACATCCATGTAGACCCCATACAAATAATGTCGCCACATCTTCAATGTGAACACCACCGTGGCCAATTCAAGATTATGAGTCAGGTAATTCTTCTCATGGACTTTCAATTGTCTAGAGGCATATTCTATCACTTTCCCACGCTGCATTAATACACACCCGAGTCCGATTCTTGAAGCATCACAGTACACTACGAACCCATCGGTACCCTCGGGTAGGGTCAACATCGGTGCTAAGGTAAGGCGGGTCTTCAACTCTTGGAAGCTCTTTTCACAAGCCTCCAACCATTAATTTCACCTTCTTCTGGGTAAATTTGGTCAAGGGCGCTACGATAGATGAGAAACCTTCAACAAATCTCTTATAGTATCTAACGAAACCCAAGAAACTCTGAATATCCGAAGGATTCACCGGTCTAGGCCAATTCTTTACTGCTTCTATTTTCTGAGAATCCACCCTTATACCCTCACTTGTTACCACATGGCCCAAAAATGCTACAGAGTTAAACCAAAACTCACACTTGTTGAATTTGGCATACAATTGGCGATCTTTAAGAGTCTGAAGCACTATTCTCAAATGAGCGGCATGTTCCTCCTCTCTCCAAGAGTATATATTAGGATGTCATCGATAAACACAATCACGAACATATTCAAATATGGTTTGAACACCCTGTTCATCAGGTCCATAAAAGCTGAAGGAGCATTCGTTAGTCCAAAAGACATAATAACAAACTCATAATGACCATACCGCGTCTTGAAAGTTGTCTTCGGGATATCGCATTCCCAAACTTTGAGATGGTGATACCCGGATCTGAGATCTATCTTTGAGAAACATTTGGCACCCTAAATCTGGTCAAATAAATCATCAATCCTGGGTAGAGGATACCTGTTCTTGACGGTGACTTTGTTCAATTATCGATAGTCAATGCACATCCAAAGAGAACCATCCTTCTTTCGGATAAATAAGACTGGTGCACCCCATGGAGACTTGTTTGGTCTGATGAAACCCCTGTCTAATAGATCCTTCAACTCCTTTAGTTCGGCTGGAGTCATTCTGTAAGGAGGGATAAATATAGACTGCATGTCGAGAAGAAGGTCAATGCCAAAATCAATCTCCCGCTCGGGAGGAACACCCGGTAAATCATCAAGAAAGACCTCTAGATACTCACGTACTACTGAAACTTACTGGATAGTCGGGGTCTCGGACTCAACATCCTTAACCCTAACTAAATGGTATACACAACCCTTAGAAATCATCCTTCTGGCCTTAAGGTAGGAAATAAAATGACCTACAAGCACGGTCAAACTACCCTTCCACTCCAAGACTGACTCCACCGCATAGGTTCTACAAACAAAAGCATAACACGCATACAACCAATCCATTACAAGAATAATATCAAAGTTAGTCATGGATAACTCTACAAGGTCTGCGGAGGTGACTTTATGCAATATAGTGATTGGGCATCTTCTACACACCTGCCTAGCTACAACCAAATCACCAACAGGAGTAGAAACTGAATATGGTTCTGACAAAGTTTCAGGACTAACTCCAAAGTTACTAGCAATATAAGGTGTCACAAAAGACAAGGTAACCCCTGAATCTAAAAAATCATAGGCATCAAGATGAAACACTCGTAACATACCAGTAACCACATCCGGTGAAGTCTCCTACTCCTGACGGGTCGCAAGGGCATAGAACTTGTTCTGGCGCTGACCGCCAGCTGAACTAGTCGAGGCACCCTGTTGAGTGGGACATGCTGCTGGAGCGGCTGAACTAGCGGTTGGCATACGGGCTCCGTCGCCCCCTGATCTGGTCGAAGGGCAATCCCTGAGTTTGTGTCCGAGTTTGCCACACCCGAAACAAGCATCTAAGCCAACTAGGCACCTCCCTGGGTGATTCTTGTCGCACCTCGCACAAGATGGGAAAGTGCGCTCTATCTGCATGCTACCCTGGCCTCTCAAATCTGAAGCTCTACTCCTCCGATCCCTCGTAATCTTAATGGTGTACTGGTTGATGATGGTGCTGGAGCAAAAGACCTGTGTTGAGACTGCTAGCGCTGTCCACCCCCCGATCTAGCCTAAGAAGTCCCATAACTGTCTGTCCTGGCCCTCTTTGCCTTTCTTTGTCTCCGATACACTGACTCCATATGTTGGGCATGCAACACTATGCTGGGAAAATCTATGTCCCAATGCAGCATGGCGATCCTACAGTCCTTATCCAGGTAGTCCACCACTCCATGCACAAATTGGCTCACCCGAGTCTCTGGTCTGCCACTAACTCTGGTGCATACTTGGATAAGCGGGTGAATTCCAAAGCGTACTCCTGAACCGACATAACACCCTGCTTCAGATTTGCAAACTCGGCCGCCTTCAGTTCCCTCATCTCAAGAGGGAAGAACCGATCCAGAAAGGCTGCATGAAACTCTTCCCAACCTATAGGTCCTTCCCCCACTTCCCTACCATTTCTCCATTGCTTAAACCATATATGCGCCACCCCTTTCAGCTGATAGGAGGCCAAATCAACGCACTCTCCATTTGTCACCCCCATGACCTGGGTGATCTTTAGAATCTCATCAATGAATTCATGCGGATCCTCATTTACCTTGGACCCAAGGAACTCCGAGGGGTTCATTCTCAAGAAGTATCTGATTTGAGCCGCCGCTGCATTGCCATTTTACGGAACATGCGCAACAGCCTGCTAATTGACCTGAGTGGTCAAGGCTTGTGCAAGCATCTGGATAGCTGCCCAAAACTCAGCATGGGCAACTGGCTCTGGTGTCTGGTGCTCCTAAACTGGTGGGGCTTACTGGTGCCCATTCCCGTTGCCATCCTCATAGCCTTCACCATTCCAATTTCTCCTACCATGCATTCTTCGAGGAGTCATGATTCTGCAATCGTGAATAGCATGAATTAGAAGGATAGAAAGACTTTTCATCGCACGACATACATCATGAAAGAAGGAAACATTTCCTAAACGTCTCGTAGCCTCTTCGTCATAAGTGTGGCGCGCTTCACACCCATGAAAAAAACTCTACTTAACGCGGTTTTTAGACACCCTAAGACACTTCAAATCTATTGCTCTGATACCAAATTTGTCACGATCTGAACGTAGACCCGGATCATAACACGGGATAAGGAGCCCCGAGAGACTCCAAGTCGACCCACGGCATGAACATTCATCTAACTTCACATCACTTAGAGCAGATTACTAAACATACGACATAGCGAAAACATAAACGTAATATAACATAGCATGATAAGCGGAATATACTAAAAATACATAACAGCTAAGTACTATATATAGTCTGAAAGACTCTAACGTAACAGATGGGTTGATGAGACAACATCTCCAACTAACCCGGCAACTGAAACTAAAAGAAAACAATAATGTCTGAATTAAATGGTCCTCGGAGAATAAGGACTCACCAACAAGCTAAATGTGATACCCTAAAATGGACTACTGACGGGGCTGAGCCTAAGAGTCAGGTCTTGTATTATGAAACAATATAGCATAGAAAGTATGTAATCAGTACATTGAATGTACCGAGTATGCAAGGTAAGTAAAATAGAAATTTTAAAATATATAAAAACTCATAAATGATCATAAGAGTGGGACAACATGCTCATGACATAAGTAGCATACGATAACATAAGGCTCAAGGTTTTCAAAATATTCGTAAATCAGTCGTAATCATAATCGTAAGAGAAAAGCTTTATTGAACATGACTTGAGCCAATATACATAATCATAAACATGCATAAATCATGAGGAACAGTGGGAGATTCTCATAATCGACATACCTCATATGAGCACACATGGAACCCGACTTGTAACCCTAGTTAGGAGGGTATTCGTACCTTGTCAAGGGTAGAACCATGAAGGGAATGATATCACACATGAAGGGGTCCATTAGTTCAAGGGGATAGTTCAAGGGGATACCACAAGGATGTCCCATCACCCCACTAAGTCCTACGGTGGCACGTAGTTCTTAGATTCGGGGGCCCCGAACCTACTCGATGTTATATACTACTTTCAAAATATATATAGTGCTCATAGTATAATATGCATGAGATTCATGGGCTATTTAAATTATTATAATAATAAACATGCTTGTAAATACGTGAACTAGCCATGAGGGTAAGACCCGTGAGTCGAACAAAAATATAATTATTAAATCGTGGGATTCATGCATACTTATAAATCATATATAGACTTTGTAAATCATTAATTCATACTGGGCATTTGAATAAATCCATTGTACGAATCATAAATCATGATGGTTTTATGAATACCAACAATCGAAGTAAAGATCATAACTCGATTCATCGTAGAACATGCATAATTATGCTTAATTTAGTAGAAATCAAAATCAATAAATTTATAATTAAAATAGTTGTAGAACCTGGTCATAATTCAGAAAATATGATGTAAATCATGAAAGATAATAACTCATTAATAGATCATTAGAATTCCACAAGATTTAAGTTAAAACCCCATAGGAATTTTTTATTAAACTTCACGAATTAGGAGAGCTTGGGCATGGGTGTGAATGAAAACATCCATTCATAACCCTACATACCTGGGGGAAATCAATTTTCACCACTCCTTGAAAGCTCAAAGGGAATTGATGAAGAAAAACCTTGAAGACTAGCTTGATCACCTCTAAATTTTCTTATCTTGTGCATGCATGAGAATGAATAGGATAGAAGGGCTTAATCTATCTTAATACACTCAGAAAATAACTTAAAACGACATAGTTTAGGACCTTAGAGAATAGGAATAACGAAAACACCCTTAATGAAAAACCTTGAAAAATCTGCATTGACGGACCTACAAACGGACATACGAGCCGTTGGAGGATACATCCGTTGTCTGCACTGTCCAATTTTCTAGATCTCAGATTTGACCCACAACTCGACAGGACGAGTCGTTCTTCCATTCAACGGGTCATAAGATCGTCCGTTGTTTCCTACTTTAGATCCTGCTTCAAGTCTCCGAACGAGTCTCACCACGACTCGTTACTTCATCCAATGAGTTGTGATTGCCTTCTGTTCGGTCTACTAGAAAACATAACTATTCCCATTCCATGACTAGTCACCACGACCCTTACTTCTCACGATGGGTCATGGGATGACCTGTTACTATCACTTAAGCTGAGGTCCAGTACCCACCACGGCTCCAAACAACGATTCGTTGCACCCAACAATGAGTCATTACTTTGCTCAATGTTTCCACTATCACCAGGTCTAGTCCTTCCCACGGGTCATTGGTCGGACCAATGATTCATAGGGTCGTCCGTCTTGTGAAATTTTTCTCAGTTTTCAGCCAACTTTCATTTTAAATCCCGGGTCTAATCTTAGGCACTTTTGAGGTATTACACTATATTAGGGGCACTGACACATGGGAAGCCATTGATACTCAACATCGCCTTCACAAAAGCGATCACTTGGCGCACTGTTGGCTCAAGAGAATGAAGCAAAAAAGGAACATGCCTTGTACTACCTAAGTCAAACTCTTATTGAAGCTGATTTGGACTACACCCCTATTGAAAAAATATGCTTAGTGTTGTTTTGTGCAATAAAGAAACTAAGACACTATTTTAAAGCATATATCATTAAGCTAATTTCTCGAGTTGATCTTGTAAAGTTTGTAATTACTCGACCAGTTTTCTTTGTACGTCAAGCAAGATGGTCCATATTGTTTAACCAATATGACATTGTATACACACCTCAAAAGGTTATCAAAGGAGAAGAACTCGCTAATTTCCTTGCCAATTACCCTCTTCCAACAAAGCAGGAGACTTCAAACGAGTTTCCAGATGAAGATGCATTATTCATTGAATTTCCAAAATGGACAATGTTCTTTGATGGAGCTGCATGTCATGATGATGTAGGCGCAAGTGATGTGTTGAGATCTCCAAGAAGACTAATTTGCCATTTTTCTTTATTTTGGGTGAAACATGTTTCAACAATGCCGCAGAGTATCAAGCTTTAATTGTTATCCTTCAAATGGCATTAGGTAATGAAGATTCTGTAGTTGGATATTTATGGTGACTCTAAGTTGATCATTAATCAAATCTTGGGGAGTTGTAAGGTGAAGAAGGAAATACCTTTTTGTCATATCACCATTATGTTGCTTGTTTGCCTGAAACGTTCAATCAAGTATTCTTAAACCACGTCCCAAGAGAAGGAAACCGCATGGCTGATGCTTTGGCTAACTTGGCCACAAAAATAGCACTCGGAGAAAATGAGTCAATCAAGGTGTGTGTATGTCATTGATGGGATATTATTGGATGTCTTTATCTCCAAATCAATGAAAGCTACCATACATCTTTTCAAGTAATTGAAGAAGAAGATTGAAGGCAACCACTAATTGAATACCTCGAACATGGAAGGCTACTCGATGATCCGCGAAAAAGAGCAGACATCAAGAGAAGGGCATCGCGATTCATCTTTTATGAAGGAATATTATTTCGTGCTCTATGAAGGATTATTCCTACGATGTCTTGACAAAGGAGAAGCTTAACAAATAATGGAAGAAGCACATTTTGCACTTGTAGAGTACACCAATCAGGGCCCAAACTTCATTTTCACATCAAGAGGATGGGATACTACTGGCCAACCATGGAGATGAATTGTCTGGAGCATGAAAAAAGGTGTCAAGCATGTCAATAACATCCACCAACCTCTAGAGCCTCTTCATCTAACCATAGCTTCATGGCTTTTCGATGCGTGGGGACTTGATATTACTAGACCCTTCCAAGGTCATTAAACAGCAGATTTGGTCCCACTAGGCATGCCAGAATTTGTAGGCAGTAAAATTTTAAAGGGTTGAAAAATAAATTATAATCACAAATAAAATATGAAAAAATAGATATTTATTGATAAATATTTGTGAGAACAATTATGTTCCTCTTTTGATTCTTATCTCTGAATATTCTCTGTGATTCGAGAATTGTTAGTAACGTATTTCTCGAATGTAGGATGATATGAACCTCTTTGTGATATATTTAATCGCCAAGAATATCTTAATCTCTTTGTGAATACCCAAGATTGTATGAGATATTCAAGAGATTGACCTCTTTATGAATAACTTAGAATTTATGAAATATCTGAGATGCCTCTTCAAGGAAATATACATTCCTTTTTATACGCATGAGCAAGGGTTAAGGATAAGGTAGCTTCTAAGAAACCTTAACTGGACTTAGAGTTTGAAGATGGATTGTATTCGTCTTGTAGAGTCCTATTTTAAATCAGGTACAACTCACCTGTTTTTAATCAAGTACAACTTATCTTGTAGAGTCATGTTTTAAATCTAGTATAACTCATCTTGTAGAATTTTATTTTAAATACAATAAAATTCTGATGTCTACAAATACCCCCACTTCAAAAATTGTTGGATTATAGACTTGTTGAAACTCAAAGACGCGACTTGAAGCACCCATAAAAATGGAGCTTTCATCTTTGCGGTTTTGTTGCTCCAGATTCGGCAAATTTGATTTGTGAGAGAAGAGATGAATAGCATATTTAGTCCCACTGGGCATGCCACTTTGTTTATAATAAATTTTAAAGTGATAAAAAATAAGTTACAATCACAAATAAAATATAAAAAAATAAATATTTTATTGATGAATATTTGTGAGTACAATTCTGTTCCTCCCTTGATTCTTCTCTCTTAATGTACTTCGTGTTTCAAGGGTTGTTTAGTGTATTTCTCGAATATGGGATGATATGGACCTTCTTGTGATATATTTGATCACCAAGAATATCGGGAAATATTTTATTTTGAGAAATACAATATTTGATGCCTTGATCTCTTTGTGAATACCAAAAAATTTTATGGGATATTCGAGAGATTGATCTCTTTATGAATGATGTCGCTCAAATTACACCTCTAAATGAGATACAAAGCGGTCGATGTTCAAACATAGTATCCAACAAGGATTGGGGTCAAATTCCACGAGAAATATGGCGAGGACCTCAGTTAATGCGTTTACTCTTACTATTAATCTACTTATTTCCTATTGGGGAGGTTTCTAACAAGAAATAATGTAAAAACAGTATATAGAAGTGAGTAGATTCTTGGTTGAAATTGATTGTATTCAATGAGTGAAGTGACTAGGATTATGTTTCCCGTGATTTCATAGCTGCGCGGACTTAATTATACTAGTGAACTATTTTGGTGTTTAGCATGCAATATCGGTAAGTTAACTTCACCTAAATGGTTGGTCCCCTAATTAGATGATTATCACCACGCAACTTGATCCATATGCGGATGTTCACTTGACTTACCCTTACCTTAGGTATCGGATTAGCTATTTTCGGATAAGGTCAAGCTATTATATGAGGGTTGATAGCCTCAAATCTTCATTATTAATCCTTTTTTTCATTCATTATCCCCTTGGTCTGGCGAGTAAAAATAAGACAATTTCTAATGTTTGCAACCGTTAAGAAGCAATTAAAACGAAAGAAAGAACAATACATGCATAAATCTCTTTCAAGAATCACTAAGTATTTTGCCTACGTTTGTTAATTCATCATGGTTCTCAAAATTCTAGTTATGGAATTTAGCTACGCATGCTTGAAAAATTATAATCAATACTTGTAGTAGGAAGCATAACGATGAACTTACAAGAATTTGTAGAAGAAATCACACTTCTTGAATTAATCACCAATAACACAAAATCAATAATCAAAGGCTGTTTGAATCTCAAAAACCCAAGAACAAAATTAGAAAAATAATTTATTGAGTCTCAATATCGAACAACAACTTCGAAAATATGGTCAAAAGTCGTTAACTATAAAAAGAAACCTAAATGAAGTTTTTATAGACATAAAATAAATCCTTTCCTAACTAAAAAAGGAAGTCAGGTCGGCAGTGATATCATAACGGGCCCTTCTCCAGCAATTCTTCCTTCTTGATGTCGGCTCAACCAACGACTCGTTAAATGACACGATGAGTCATTACGTCTTTCCTTGCCTCTGGGACCTGAATTTTCAATGTTCTTAATATTTGACCATGACTGCTCATGACGAGTCGTTAAGTCTCATGATGACTCGTAGCTCCTTCCATCACCACTCTCCGTATTTTGCTCAGATTCTGGAACTGGTAACGGCTGCACATGACAAGTCATGGAGTCATGTGATGACTCATTGCTCTCTCATTAAGACTCTCAGTACTTTTGGTCTACTTTTGCTTCCAGTTCTTACGACACACACGACGAGTCATTGTCACTCCTAACAATTCGTTGTGTCAACTCATTACCAGTACTATTTTCGGTCCAATTTCTCAGACTCAAGGCCCTCTTCTCCTAATGGATCAATGAACGGGTCGTCGAGTGACATGACGACTTGTTACGTTACTGGCAGTCCAGTCTTAGCCCATTTTTGGCTTATTTTTCCCGTTTCACTTTCCCAACCTATTTCCCTGCATCACTAAACACAAATGCATCATATCTATATAAACATACCCGGGATTAGCATATTTTCTTAATTTTAAGCGTCGAAAGTGCGTAAAACCACGGTACATCAATGATTATGGGATATCTGAGATGTCTCTTCATAGGAATATGTGTCCCTTTTTATAGGTGTTAGATAGGGTTTAGAATAAAGTAGCCTCCAAGAAACCCTAAATGACCTTAGAATTTAAAGGTGGATTGACTCGTCTTATAAAGTCCTGTTTCGAATCCAGTAAAGCTCATCTTGTAGAGTCCTTTTTTAAATCAGGTACAACTCATCTTTTAGAATTCTATTTTAAATACAATAAAATTTTGATGTCTACAGATACAAAGGACAAATATGACCCTTTTTTGTTTTTTATTTTAATATTTTAACTTCTTGTCATACATTCTAAATAAAGAATTAGCTTCTCATAAGAGAAGAGAAAGTTGTAGAAGCTTATGTAAACCCTCAAAGGAAACATTATGTCTTCTCTTGTACAAGCAATTTCATGCCACAACAAGTTTTTATATTTAGTATGTTCTTGGTAGAGGACTAACAGTTGCTTATACATAGATAACGATGGTTACCATATATTTTACTCATTTT
>JACEIK010000035.1:178888-195139 GCA_018107945.1 Datura stramonium | reverse complement strand
CTTTATAAAATATAGTCGCATATGTGTTGAATTTTCCAAAAATGTATAACTTTGGAAGATTTAATAATATTTTTAATGAATTCGAGCAATATAAATCTTTCTTCATAAGAATTAAGGGGAAAAAATAAATTGAAAATGATTTTTTTGGTTGTCAAATTCTTTTCTTGACCCGTTTTTTTTTCTTTTATCCACTTAATTTTTTGGTTCAATTCATTCAGTATTCAAAATTGACCTCTCAACTAATCCAAATTTGTACTGATATACGGCCAAACTAAGCGCTCTTTTCTTTTTTTTTATGCCCTCAACCTTGATGATTCCCACTTCCCACACACTTTTTCTCTCCTTATATGAAATACATAGACATATTTAGCTTATTTATTCAGCATTCCTGCGTAAAGTCCCTACTCGTTCTATTTTAGCTTACTTCTTCACCATCCCTCCGTAAAGTAGATGTTGGAACAAAAATGCATATATTTAGTCAATAATTACCTCGCATTCTATTTTTTTTTATCACTTTTGCATATTAATTTTATCAAATTTCAATGTTGTGATTTTGGTGTGTGTAGACACTTTTTAATTAAAAAAAGCATTTCGAGGTATTTGGTCGAAGTTTGAAAGAAGATCACAGGATGACGCAAAACTAACAACTCCTTGAAATAGTTGCGCCACCCCTTGCAACGCAAGGGTGGCGCGAGAACACAATTTTTCGCCACATACCAGTCAGAGCAAAGATAGTGCAAGAAAATAGGCTGACAGAATATAAAACGCACTATTGTGCCATCCCTTGTGACATAAGAGTGGTGTGAAGGCAGGGAAATTGCTACACTTCAGCCATAGCAAAGGTGGCACGAGATTTCCTAATTTCTGAACCCAAAGTGCATTGTTGTGCCACCTCTTGCGATCTAAGGGTGGCGCGAGGTAGCAGTTTCCTAGTATGAGTTAGCATTTAACTATTTTAATCTTTTACTCGATCCTAGACTCTATAAGTAGGACTTTTGACGGGAAAAAAAGAGTTGGATGAATTTTTAGAGGCCAAGGTTAGGGAAAAGCGAGAATTTCTTCCAGTTTATTTCTTATCTTTATTTCTTTCATTTAATTCTTATAAACTCATGAATTCTTATATGCTTATGAGGATTATGAGCAGCTAAACTAGCTATTTTTAGGGGTTTGGCAGAAACATGACGGTTGACTCGAATATCATTTATGGTTATTGAATTCTCCATTGGGTTATTTATTTCTTCTTGATCTTAATTTTTTGTTAGTTTGACCATCTTCCAAATAGTATATATGACTCGTTAATTGAACTCGAAAGAGAGAATTGTGAGGGTAATAAGAAGAAATAGAGCTTGTTTGTGAACTTTATAGGAAAAGGGGATCAGTTCATTATTATGGGAAGAATATACCCTTTAACGTTGCTTAGTTGATACAGACAGAATATACATGCACTTCACTATTAGCCGACGATCATAGAAATATAGGTTTTAAGGATAGTTGTAGTTTTAGGGTTATCGGCAAAATGCTCAACAAAGTAATATCAACCTGCAACTAGTAATCAGGAGAATAAATAAGTATAATAATTTGATAACTCAACCGGATTATTAAGTTGTCAATACCTTGAACTTTTATCTCTATTGAACGAAAACTAACCGTTTCAACACTTAAAATCATTTACTTTTGATTCGTGAACATTTTAGTATCATAAAACTCAAGAACCAATTGTCTTTTTAGAATAGTGAAATAAATCTAACAAGTCGTTATGGGTATGCTAATCTGGACTTGAAAATCTGGTCTTACTTGACGATCATATGCGCTTGCACATGCATTTGGACGCATTAAGTTTTTACGCGGTTGTCAAAGACTTCGTCAAGATTGATATACTATCTTGAATTATTATTACATTATTTATTATTTATTTGTTTGTTTGTTTTTGTGCATCTCAGGTGTTTCTGTTCAACGTATGCCCAATACTAGGAGTCAAGGCAATCCCTTGACCTCTCTCGACCTAGAGATCGAAAGAACTTCCCAAGGCTAACACAAATGACAGACAAATGTGAACTAAACCCGACAAACAACAGGGAGGTTCCACGGGATCCTAATAACGCACAAGAATGAGTTCCTATGCTAAATTTCGCCAGGCCCAGCCTGAAAAATGCTTTGAAGGTCATCATCAAGCTAATGATCACAGGGAACTTTAAACTCAAGGAAGGGACGGTATCTCTGGTACAGAATACGTTCCAGTATCAGGGTAAACCTCATCAAGAGGCACTTGATGACATTCGTCGAGTTGAGTGAAAACTTTCATTATCAAAATATCTCAGATGAGTATGGGAAGCTAACTCTTTTCCATTTTTTACTAATTACAAAAGTAATGGAGTGGTTGCAGAATAAACCTGCAGAATCAATTACCTCTTGGGAGATTCTATTCGGAGAATTCATCAACAGGTTCTTCTTATTCAGCAGAACAAAGAAGCTGAGAGAAAAAATTTCTGAATTCATTCAGAAAAATGGTGAATCCTTGGCACAGATATGGAAGAGATACCAAAGCTATTTATGAAATTATCCACACCAATCAAAGAAGATCATTGATCATAATTTTAGTGAGGGTTTGAAGCCAGAATCCATGATGTCCTTTTCAACTCCAAGTCTCAAATCATGGTCTTAATTTAATTATAGCAAAGTATAACATGAAAGGGGTTTCTTCAAATGATCTATAGAAGCTTCCATTTTCATAATCAATATTGAAGTTCCTTAGCTTGAATTCAGATGAAGGGTCTTGATGAGGCAACTATAGGCACGGGCTGATATCCTTAATGGTACAGGTTGGACCAGATCAACCCACTTGACACTTATAGATTTAGTGGTGTGTCATTGCTTACATGATAACTGTTACCTTGCTCCGTTGACGTCTATATCTATTCTAATTATCAAAATATTCCTTCTCATTTTCTTCCAAAATGTAGATAATATGAATTATTTTCATCCATCTAAAATAAAATTATTTTTCTCCCTTATTTAAGCGATTAAAGATTCAAGGAAATGACGTTATATATTTCCTCTCCTATTATTCCTTCAATTTTCTTGTTTTAACTTCTTTTTTGCCCTTTCCTTTCTTAGTTTCCAGATAACGAATTAGCTTCTGAAACTAAGAGTAATTCGTTAATTTACATCTTTCGAATTTGGCTTCCTTTTATTTCCTACTTTCTGAATAAAGCATTAGCTTCTGAGAAGAGAACGGTGAAGTTGTAGAAATTTCTGTAAACCCTCAAAGGAAACATTATGTCCTCTCTTATAAGCAGTTTCATGCCACAACAAGTTTCCATATTTTAATATGTTGTTGGCAGGGGACTAGCAGTTGGCTGTACATAACTAACATATATTTTACCATATATTTACCATATATATATAGTTACCATATATTTTAACATATATAGTTACCATATATTTTACTCATTTTAGTCCCTTCCACCAAGAAGAAAAAACTAAAGAAAGTGTATAAGTCAAATAGCCATTTTTTATATTGCTCGGATCTTTTCAAAATATAGTGGCACACGTGATGAATCTTTCGAAATATCTAACTTTAGAAGATTCAATGATATTTTTAAAGAATTTGAGCAACAGAACCATAGGGAATAAAACAAATTGATAACTGTTTTTCTTGATTGTTAAATTCTTTCAGTAACCCCTTTTTCTCTCTCATCCACTTATTTTTTGGTTCAACTCATTCAGTATTCAAATTGACTTCTCGACTGATCCGAATTTGTACCAATACAAGGCCTAACTAAGCGCTCACTCTCTTCTTCTTCTTTTATTTCTGAGCTTAGACCCAATTTTTTTAATTAAAAGTGCAGAAATCTCGTTTGTTCTACCACAGTCTTGATGGTTCCCGCTTCCCACCCCCACACACTCTCTCTCTCTCTCTTTCCATACATAAAAGGCATAAACGCATTTTAGCTTATTCATTCAGCATTCCTGCGCAAAGTCCCTACTCTTTCTGTTTTAGCTTACTTCTTCAGCATCCCTCCGCAAAGTATCTTCTGTCATACCTCTGTATCCTTCTTTAAACTTTTAATCTTCCCTTTAAAACCTTCTTTTTGTTTCCTTCTCTTCTGGAGATTCAATCAGTCATTTTCTCCAATAGGTTAGTAATATTAATATTATTATTAGTGGTTTTGTGGATTTCCCAATTAGTTTTAATTATATGTAGAGATAGGGTGAGGTGTCTATCCAGCTATTTTGTTCTAATCAGGAGCAAGAATACTAGTGTTGCTTGTTTAAGTTGATGACACACTGCTGCTATATTATTATCCATTTTCCTTTGATAGTCAGAAGGTGAGACATGCTTTGAGATTACACATCTTATCATGTGAAACCCTTAACTGGCAAGAACATGGATGTGTTTTTCTTCGGGATGAATCCAAGTGGCAAAATCCCAGTTTTGCAGAATGGGTCCCACATCATGTATGACACTATCGAGATAAATTGAGTGAGCCATCTTTCACCTCAGCCTTGGTTACCTTGACATTTTAATGCATAGCTCCGTTATTTTAGTACCTTAGTTACTTTTGTTGGAAAGTATTCCCTTGTTACATTTTGTACGACATTTTTTTCCTTTTTAGTAGGTTAAAAAAAGATAGGGAACGGGATACGCACTCTTAACGGGCAAAGCAAGTCCTTTTTATCAAGTAGGTCGATTCAGATTCAATTGTTCGAGGAAGAGGTATATTGACATCTTCACTAGTTGCCTTTCAACAGTTCCTTCTCTGCTCGCATTCAAACCGAGTTATTTCCCTCTCGATGATGAAGCTATTCCTCATCATCTCACTAGCCGACTTTGACCCTGATTATTTTGAGATCATATCTAGTATTCAGAAAAAAGAAACAAGAGAAGTGAATAAGGAACAAGAGACGTTCCTTCTGTTTTCCACGACTTGTTTAGCCTCTCGACATCGAGAACCTGTGAACCTAGTAGTAGTGCTTTCTTCTTAAAGCCTTTCAACCCCCTCGACGTAACAACGGATCTCCCCTGTGACTGAACCTTTGTTCCTATGCAAAAGCATCCTGCCCTTCTTCTTTCTCAAGCTCACCAAGGCAAGCGGCGCCCCATTTGTGTCAGTCTGCTATCGTGCCTAGCTGGCTTTCTGTCGTTAGAGCTAAAGCGCGGTCATTAAAGTACCCCAAGGAAAGCGGCGCCCCATTTTGTCTGTCTGCTATCGTGCCTAGCTGGGCTTCTGTTGTTGGAGCTAAAGTGGTCATTCGTAATCTATCCTCGCATACTAAGAAAACTGGCTGATCCAACTACAGAACAAATACAGACAAACATAAAAAAGTACCCCCAAGGCAAGCGGCGCCCCATTTGTGTCAGTCTGCTATCATGCCTAGTTGGGCCGTGGATATAGCTAAAGCAGTCATTCATTATTCCACCCTTGACATACTAAGGAAAACGGCTGATCCAACTTCAAAACAAATACAAACAAACATAAAAAAATACAGCACAGAGCACCCACTCTAAAAATCTTCAAAATAACACCTTATATTTGAAACCCTGTAACTTTAAACCCTTACTTCCCCAATGGTGTACTTTATGGTTATAAATATATCTTGGCATATTTAGAACCACAAGTTTTAAAAGTACGTCTGGTATGTGGTGGAAGTCCTTTTTTTCTCTTGACCTGCTTGATCGATCAAACACACAATATAATAAAAAGAAACAGGAGTAATAAATATGTCTTGAATGCTTTTGAAGTTCTTTTTTCTTGGTTGTTGAATATCAAAAATCTATTCCAAAATGCACAGGTATATAGAAAGAATTGCTGAAACAGTGTCTTCTGGTGGCAAAGGTACAATATTTAGCAGCAACATCATCGAATGGATGCATAAGATACAAGAGTGGGACTCATTTCACCCTTTCTCCACATCCCTGTCAAGTATCACTTGTATGTTTCTAAATTCTCAAGGCAAGCAATAATTGCTCGAAAGGCAGATTCTCCCAATTTTGCAAGTGACTATCATTACAAATTAAAAGAAGCATATGATACAGATGATAAGATGAAGAATGTTGAAGTGTAAGGATCATCTTGTAAAGCTTCTTGAAGAGGTGGAAGTTGAGCTTGGTGAAACATCATATTTAGCTGGGGCAGAGTTCAATCTAGCTGATGTGATGCTTATTCTAATTCTAGGTAGAGTAGAATTGTTGAAGTTGGAAGATGAGTACATACAAACTCGATCAGATCTAGCAGATTATTGAGCTGTGGTGAAGCAAAAGCCTAGTTATAAGAAGGTGATCGAAAGATACTTTGATGGATGGAGAAGGCAAAAAATATTACTGAAAACTTGGTGCTTCATCTGTATGAAGAGCTTGTTTCGAAAATATTGGTTTCTTTTACATGAAGATTGAAGAGGAAAAGCTCTTGCATAATGACCACCAATGCTTACGGTCTAGTGATACCAGTGAAAATCTTCTACACAACAAGTGTAGATTCGATTCTCACTGTCCTCCTTGTCCTTCCCTCATGTAATAGAAAAGAAATGACCTTGCCTGATGTAAGGTCATTATCTCTCTTCCCCTTCCCTCATGTTTTTATAGATGTTCATGCGATGTTTAGTTGTAGAAAATATTTTTCAGAGAACAAGAAACCAACTACAAATCAAACTAAACCAAACTGAACCAGTCAGATGTAGTAGCAAATTTTTAAATGGTTTGAAGTAACACCGGAAGGTACTCAAACCGTGTTTCCAGGTTGAGTTTCATCCCAAACTACACCACTACAAACTGTTAACGGCAAGAGTATTTTTGCAGAACTAAAGAAATTCATGAGTTCACACCAGCACAAGTTCATCAAAGCCTGTTACCTCAAAAATGAAAAAATGAAAAAGATATCTGCTATATGCAGATTGAAATGACCCAAATGCCCCTGGCAGAATTAATTTATGTCGATGCATACACTAATTCACAGAAGCAACAACCAAGTCATCAAATGAGTCGCAAGCAAGTGCACAAGGAACTCAGTGCAAATAGAGCACGCGATTGACACATCCAGGGACAGCAAGATATTATATTTTTATCAGACAATTTTAATGTTCAATTAATAACCAAAAGAATTAAGCAGTTTACCTCTTTGAGGCATTGAAAGGTCACTATCAATGTATGAAATCAAATAAATTAGAGTAACTCTGGTCCTAAACCTAAAAATTGTGAAAGAATCAAATTACAAAACTAAAAGGTGCTTTTCATTTTCTGTGGCGACAGAGAATTGCAAGTGCAAAAGGAGCACTGAAGAAAATTTAGAAGCTGCCAAGAACTTTTCCTATATAAGATAAATCTAATACCTGTGGAAAGTATTCTGTCGTAGAGCGTGGCCCATATTCTGCATTCCAAGGTTATGCTCCACCCAACTATGCGTACTCCTAAACTCATTTTCCCTGCTTGCTACACCTGCCATGCACATGCTATTTTTATTTCCTGTATATTCCCAGCCACTTCTTATCCGAAGCCAGGGAGGTACTAATTTGGAATTATTAAACTTTTGTTTCCTAAAGTTTTTCCTTCCCAAGTTATGAGAATCACTAGCTCTTTCAGAACCAAGTTGGTTTCCATTGCCATCCTGAGGCTGGTCTGCTCCAGATACGCTTGGAGGATTTTGAGCCAAGTGACCAGGAGAACAAGTACCCGAATCTTCTCCAGCATTTTGAGGCAGCTCGCCAATTACCCCAGGATTAGCAGTAGCAGGCACAGAACCTCCTCTAGCACAGGGATATGGAGGTAAAGGAGGAAACGGCTGGAAAGGTATTCCTGGGGCAACAGTCCAATCATCAAATCTTCCATTTTGAGGAGACCCAAATTGCTGCACCTTGGCAAATGGAATTCCATAAGAGACGGGCAACCGTGAAATGAACAGTTGCTGCAAGTGCCCTATAACGACTGGCTGTGGATGTTCTCCGCACAAACGTTCTTTGGGACTGTAAATATCCGTTGAAGAAGCATCAGATAAAACCCTACAAGCCTTAACAGGGACTGAAAATCCAGGAGGAAATTCATAACCAGGAGGAACATCATCATCTAGGACCTGCCTTTGGTCATCAGCTACATCGCTCTCATTTCTTGGATCTGACTTTGCTTCAGCCTCTTGATCCCATCGACTTTTCCGCTTACGTTTCCTTGGCCTACAGGCTGCCCCAATATCAGAACATGAAGCAGAGGAGCCATCAAGCACACCAGCATCTGCTTGAACAGATGCACCTGTTGAATGACAGGCATACTCAGCTCCTTCCGAAGGTTTACAACCCAAATCACACCATTGATTTTGTGATGCTAGAGACCTATTGTACTGTGAACCAGAATGTGTGTTGATTCGGCAATCATCTCTATCAGTGCAGCTTCTTTTCCTGAGAGGTCTGTGTATCCACCTATCTCTAAAGTTCCTTGCAATTTGATGAACCTAACATGCAGTAAATCACATAGATCTTGTCACCTAATTGCTCTGAATAAACAAAATTTTGAAACAAAGTAATTAACTGAAAAAATGATCCCTACAATCAAACTATGGGTATAACTAGAAACACAGATCAACAACAAAAACATAACAAGCATGTGAACAATCAGCTTCGTAAAGTTAAGGGAATTAGAAGCATACACAGAAGGTCCGAGAACATGCAGTAACAGAATATCGTGCACACAACTTTTTCAGTGTATGCTAATTGCTAGCCTAATAGCTAAGATCAGCATAAAGAGTGCCTCCTTTAACAAGCTTTGATCATTTCGGGGATGTTTCATCCTCTTTTAACCAAAGCTCCCTCTTTCCTCTTTCCTTCCTATCATGCAAGGGTATTTGAGATGCTAGTTTCTTACTTATCCATCATCTCTAAATGGAGTTGATTTGAGATTGGAAATCAGTAGCCTAAATCATGTATGGCTAGGATAAACAAGGTTAAAGACAACATGAAGTAACTTTGTCCCAGTCTAAGGCATCAGAGATCGATCAACTTTCCCTGTAGCAACAAGGTGAGACCAAGCTTATGACCGCTCCCCCAGAATTTTATATCTGTAACGATTCTTTTGGCACTGTTTAGGCTTTGTCCAATAGTTGAGACTTGCAGACAAGTGGTGACATTTGTTCTATTTGCCTTTTATGTTCACGTCATTTTTTTTTATATATTAGCTCTTTGGCAAAGTATGGTTATGAATTAGTTGAGACTTAAAGAGACAGAGTCTTTTTCATGCATCCATACAACCTCAACCAACAAGCATAAACAGAACTGCAAGATAACTTACGCATTTCAATATCATACCAATACGAAATTCCAACTCTAAGAATCAATTCAATGCAGATATTTTGCTGGAACAATTAAAAGGAAAAGTGTGGTCTTAAAACCACTTGATGGAAATAAAAGACCTGCATAGTAACAAGAAAGCAGGTACCTGTTTGTCTTCGTGCTCTGTCAATCCAAAAATTGAGTTCCTTAAGCTGCAAAGAGGCAAAAACATGACTTTCAGAAGTAATTTCAAATCTGGATTATGATTTTAGAGAATTATATCAAGCAAATGTAGGAAAGATTTGACAGGCGCCACATAAGACGGAAGATGGACGACACAATCTTAAGTAGTCATCATTCGGAGAGATGTATTGCCATAATGGTCAGAAAACATATGGCATAGCTGTCATCAACTTCAGCAACAATACATGCAGTATATTGTTCAAGGGAAAGATAATAAACTAAGCATGCATGCAGGAAATTAAAGCAAGTTGCAGGAAAAGGAAGACGCAAAAGTGGATTGACTGGAGGAGTGTTAGAATGTTAAAGTATCAGCATGAAAGCATTATATAGTGACATTACAATGTCAGAAATTATAAAGTTTGATATTGTCTACCATTGAACAAATAAAACATGGGGCTTTAGGTTGACGGACAAGTGTGAAAACAATGGTAGGAAATATAGAGAAGTCCCACAACTGTGGGATTTACACCAGGATCTACACTAAGTGTCTGCTTGTTTATCCTAATTATGGACTAACAAACAGTATACAGGATGAGATCATATGGTGTATGCTATTCACAGACGATATTGTGTTAAATGTGAAAATCAATGAAGATGTCAACCAAAGGCTAAAATAGGGAGAACTTGAGAAATAAAAGGTTTTAAGAAACGTACAAATAAGACAAAGTATTCATTGAAAGTTTATCAAACACAATAAGAATGTAAACTGAATAGAGACTAATCTAGATTGCCGTGCTTAAATCAAACTCCATGTTCAATATGCCATGAGAATGGTATGACAAATGAAGATTTAACACCTAAAAATAAATTTTGAAAGAGATGGCTGAAATGGAGGAGAGCCACAAGAGAGTTATGCAATCGGAGGGTATTCAGCAAAGAAAAAGGCAAAATTCTATAGATCAGCTATAAGGCCAACAATATTATATGGGAGCAAATATTAAGTCTCTGAGACCCAACATATCCACGAGATGCATGCAGCAGATATGTGTGAATGCTTAGGTGAATGTTCGCTCTCGTATGGTAATAAGAGAGAAAAAATAATCACAACCAACAGAAGGTGCAATCAAGACACATTTATGATTAAATTAGAGAAGGTTGACTAAGATTATTTTATCATGATTTATGTCCTACATAGACCTCCTAATACACCATCTACAAATGTGAATGGTGAGGTACGTATTACAAGGGGAAGAGGTAAGGCCTAAAATCAAATGGAAGAATATTGCCTTGAAAGACCACGATATCTTGGAATCAACACAATCTTCTTTCAAGAAAGAAACTCTTTTTTTTTGGAGATGGGGGAATCCGTGCAAACTTAACGGAGAGAACATAAAAGAAGTAAAAAATCTACATAAGCAAATACAAACTAGTTGAGATTGAAGTTGAGTTATGACGATATCTTTACATTAGCTTTAGTATTTGCTAAGAGTCTTTCTAGTATATTTAGAAATGTGCCCATCAAAATTATGAAGAACGTCTAGTATCTCAAGTAATTTGAATGTTGAAATGAAATTGGTCCAAAGAAACCATAAGGATAGCTAAAATCCATAGAGAAAATCACAAAGAGAATGGAATGAGGTGTGGTACTAGTTTTGTAGGTTCATCAATATACCCTCTTCTATTTTTTTATTTGTATAATGTCACACATCACTATATAAATATAAGGGCATCTTAAGAGGATAATATGGATATCGAGCTACTACATCGGTTGTTTTGTAGTTTAAAGTTGAATTCTCGTATTCTTCTCACCTGGTATCAAAGCTAATATTTGGTAGGTTTGTTATTACACTCATAACCTCATGTTGAAGATCACGTATAAACCCTACAATCAAATTACATGTGAAAAGCCTAAAATCAAGTTACAAGTGCTCGAGCATGCTGGAGACATATAATGTATCACAAGTATAAGGGCATCAAAATGGGCAGCAAGCCATGGACTACTCCACACATTACATTAAGTTTTTGGGCTGGAGGATCAAATTCTCTTAACAATACTTAACTATGTGAATGTCATATCGAAAAGCTTAAATGGTTAAAGAGTTAACAGATCAAGGTTTCGAGACTCGTATCAATGAGAATCACCAAAAATGAACACTTTAATAGTCTTATATATTTATTTATTTTAGGTCTAAACACACCACTAAAGTGCGGGTCCCACTTTTGGGCAAAATATGTGAAAATATTTGTTTGTGTATGATGACGAGACATAATTGAGGATCTCTGCTATTTTGGTGCCATGATTGTGTGAACCGCCTCATTTGAGAGCTAAACTGCCAAAGAGGAGGCACTTGTATTGTTTAGTTCAGGACTGCAGACGAACAAGAAAGGGAATTGAACAGATTTTATGATAAGTAAATGAAGGTGAAGATATGGCATAAGATGGACAAAATAAGCAAACTCGTCAGCATTAATAAGCACATTATTGCCTGCAGTGCTCAAGAAACAAATAACTTAGTTCTCTAGAATTTCAAGAAGAAGATGCATGCTATATTGTTCAAGGACAACGTAATGAACTAAGTGTGCATACAGGAGAATCAAAGTGAATCGTGGAGGAAAAAAGATACAGACGAATGGATAGAGTGAAGAAGAGAATCCAAAAGCCTCTTCTCACAATAATTGATCAACATAAGTCTTCCAATTCCCATTTATTTATTTACATGTTAAACTTGATAAAACTTTTCTTAGAAAGGAATTCTTTTTATATAATTTATTTTCCATGGTTATGGAAGATCAATCATAAATATTTATCTTTTATCAGAAAATAGGAGGATAATATTATTAACGAGAAGACACTGAACCAAGTGCTACAACAGAAGTCTCCAGAAGAGATGCAAGGGAAATAACAACAGAGGATATTCAAAGATGTACAATATCCAAATACTATGAATGATGGAAAGACACAATAATTCCAAAAGCTCTCTGATCCTTCCTACACATTCTTCTGATCCTTCACCCACACTCTTCCAAAAGTCATACAAAGTGCTTCCTCCGGCCCACTTTATGTGAAGAAGTTTGACTCACCATTGAATTTAACAAGATGAAATTCTAGTAGATCTTCCCCAATTTAGAAATTTAAACAAAATCAAGATTCAACTCCAACAATTTGGAACTTCCAATATAGTGGCATATAAATACTGTAATTGTGAAACCTTTTTTTCTGCTACCATTTTTCCTTCTCTCTTAAATAACTATTGTAAAATTCTATCTCAAAAACAACTATTGTAAAACTGTCCCACTTCTGTAGTTTCTAATTTAGCCCTCATGTTTTTCTGGTTACACCATGATTCATATTTGGGTTTCACGTTCAGTGATAACTTTAGATCGTTATCACTGCAAGAAGAAGAAAAAGGAAATTCTACCCAAACATACACATGCATGAAATCCATGTAAACAATCAGAACAAAAGTTAGAAATATTATATATAAGTAACATGCAATAACATCTGCTAACCTCTCAACTCCAGCTCTAGATGTGTCTCCGTTAATGTGCTCAGGAGAAAGGATGTCTCTTACAGCTAGATACTCTAAAACCTGTTAAAGTGAGTTGACATATTGTGAAACCAAAAGCTTGGTGATAGCAATGAAAAATAATAGATCCACTAGGCATATCAAGAGAACCCTCTACGAAAAAAGGTTTAGCCAAGAGAAGATCTCATGTAAGACAAATGGGTACAACAAAAAAGAAGGTGACTTAAAAAGACACCAATACATTGCCCATTACATACTAACGTACTTCTCACTGAAATTTATGCTACAGCATCTTAATGAAAAGAAAGACAAGCTTCGTACCCATTTAGGCCACCGCCCAATTTGCTACTTTTGCTAAAATGTTTTTGTTAGTTAAGGACAAGATCTTGAAACAAAAAAATGTTACCTCTTCAATCCTAAAGAGACTTGTGACAAAATCAAATCTCCATGCCAGCCAGACAGGACGAGAGATTACTAACAGATTTAGATATGTGACATTGGGTTTTATGCTCTTCTTACTAGTGTTGGGAACTACTTCACATTGTTTTTATATGTCTAACCGTTCAATGATTTAAATATATTGTTTTTTATGCTAGAATGGACAAAATATAGAGAGTATATCCAGTATTTCATGTTTATTTATCAATTATATTTATATTATCCTACTCATTCAGTGACATTATAATGTTAGACTTTAGGCATATTACTCGTGCTACTTACTTGGCTTGATCTTTGGACTTAAACTCATAAACGCATGAATTGATCAACGGCACCACCAAATGCCTTTTTTATATTTTTTTTATTAGCAAACTGAACTATAGTGATCATTGCATTTCTATGTCAGCTAGTTGAGACCTTCCATAAGCTGCTAGCTATTTGATATATGTTTATCACTACATATGTTAGAGTGACATCTTAAGAAGCTGCGTAATGAATAAATACCGTCAGTAACAAAACATCAGATCATGAGCTGGTGCTAACTTATATTTTCCCATATAGCCTCTCAAATTCTGGTACTTCCAAGCTAACTGCTCAATCAGTAGAGCAGAAGTATAGGACTACAGAGTACTGCATTACCTTAAGCAACTTTCTGAGAATTGGAATCTTATTGAACTCCCTCCTGTATCGCTTCATTATGTTGTGTAACATCTGTAAACCTAACAAGCAAAACAATAACAGATACAACAATTGGTATATATTTGAAAATCAGAAAAGCTAATTCATGCAGTAAGCACCACTTTTATTACCATTTTTGTTTATAATATCCATCAAAACTGTGCGTGACTTTGTTTTCAAGATTGCATCAAGGATCATAGAAAGGTCACGATTGCTGTAAACAAATCAATGCATAAATTAACAATTATGTAAATAAGAAGTAGCACTAGCTAATAATACAACTCTTAGCACCACAGAGTTAAGAAGGCGAGCCATTTGTTACCTCTGGATAGCTCCACCATTACAGCCATCCCCTGAAGCAGCAGTTAAAAGGAGGAGCTTCAAGTAGCACTTGGAAGCATCCTGCTCCAAGAAAAGAGAAATGTAATAATTGAAAGAAAAATGTAGAGTGCCGTCGGTTCGTCATGCACGCATTTACACATATGGCAAGAGTTTCAAAAACCGGAATGCTTCAAAATATTATAATAGGACGATGAAAATCTAGATGTAGAGGTTACTAAGCCAAGGCTAAGTTAAGAAACCGGAAATGCCTCAGAAGATCAAAATAGGATCATGAAAATCTAATAGAGAGGTCACTAAGTCGAGACTACATTATGTGGCCAACAATGATGATCTCCTATCACCACCCACTATATGGACACCTTTCACCAACTGTTTGGCCTATTCCCTCTCAATGAATTAATCCCAAAGAGGCAGCACCAAAATGCAGCAGGAGACAGGACCATCCCACAAACCAGCACAATAATTAAGTACGTTTCACCCAGCAAGAAAAAGTAAAGAAGTACAGATTAGATCATATAGCTTTTAACTACTCACCTTGCGTTTGCTTATTCCGCCATCATGATCCAACAACTCATTAAGTTTCTCTTCAACTGCAATATTCAGGGAAAGAAAAGGATAACGTAACAATACTCCACAATCTGCAGATTCCACAAAATGCTAACAATGATTTACCTGCTTCAAAATGGCCATGTAAGGAGCCATCTGGAGGTTTCTTGAGTTTAGGTTGTGAAACTTGCAACTTACTGTCCCCATCTGGCGGTGGTCTGGAATTCACAACGTTATTCCTCTGTTTCCCCTTCTTCAGTAAAGAAGATTCACGCGAAGTTTTCACAAACAGACATGATTTCAAGGAACCATGTGTCTCTAGCCCATTGCTGGATTTTGCCTTCCTCGAAGACTTGCTAACCACTGCATCAGGAGAAATTATCTCCACTTCCTGTGCGGAAGAGAAAGAGGACTTTGCAACTTTGCCAGCCACTGTGCACCCTTTTCTCACGCCAAACACGGTTTCACATGTATCTTTCAATGACAAGGAAGTCTCAACAGGTTGAGCAGAAGAACGAGACAGACATTCTGAGGCTTTCAGTGCCGCACATGTTTCTTCCTTTAAGGCTGATGCAGGAGATACATCAAGGATGTTTTCGCTTTCTTTTCTAACGTCCAAGCTAAGAACAGCAATGGAGTTGCCCAAATTAACTTTTTCTTGACCCACAACAAGACTATTGATATCTGTTTGACAGGAAGTCTCCTGATTTCCAGCAATAAATTCATCCTGTGTGTGTTTCTTTTTAGATGGTTTCTGTTGGATTTTAATTTTAGCACCATTAATAGCACTTGTAGCACATATATGGTTGTCTTCTTTATGATTCATGTTAGCATCATCGCACAGCACGAGAGGTTCAGCATACTCATCATCCGAATCCTCCTGAACGATCACTTCTGCATTCAGCGGGTCACCACCTATATAGCCCCGACAATGAGGTGAACCACATACACACTTTTTTACTGCAGCCCCAAAGACCCGGACATAATTGTAGTCAAATGTCACCTCTTCGCCCTGATAATAGGATCCAAAGCATATACTAGTTGGCAACATAATAAAACAAATCAAAAGTAGGCATCGCTAATATTAAGAGGGGAATTACTCAAAGAGCCGATTCAAACAGGTATAGTAACCATGCCTACTTAGGGAACTGAAGAAGCAAAGCAGTCCAGATAATCTGCGGGACAACCATATATCTTAAATTCCTCTACTGATGAAGATAGTAGAGGAGAAGAAACCAAAATGCAATACAATAAATATTTGTCTAATAGTTGATTATGTTGTTAATAT
>JACEIK010000035.1:148879-174488 GCA_018107945.1 Datura stramonium | reverse complement strand
CAGAACCCCACCCCTTGACCATCCCACACTCCCATCCCACTCCAATAGTGTTTGCTAGCTTACGTATAAATGCTCTTGAGATAATATTTATTTGCTTACTTACCAAACACTAGAAATACGTAAGAAACTACTTGTTTTCCAAGAAAACATTTTCCTTCATACCAAACACACCCTAATAGTTTGCAAGTGATGGTATTTTTACTTCCAAAAATTTAGCCTTACCTAAGACAATGAGTTGTAACCAATATCGAGGACTTTTAAAATATATTGAGTCCACAAAAGAACCAACGCAACACTTACGATCACTTGTATACATTATTAGGAAAACTAAGCTGCAGTAACTATTTAGAATGTTTTCTAGTGTTAAAAGAGCTGCATTTCATTGAACCCATTCAACACAACTACCATTTTTATTAGTGCCAAGCCAGAAGTAAAATTACTTGAAGAAATAAGCTTGATGTTGAGTTAAAGGTCACTTTCTGACATTATTGATATCCTATAAGGGAAAATATAGCTGCAATTAACTTGTAAAGCAGCATCCCACATGGTGTCCAAAAAGTTCTGAATTTCCATGAGAAAAACAAACTCCGCTTAAAGGAGCAGTAACATCTTGGGCCAAATCACAAAGAAAGCAAGAGGAATATGTGGAATAAACTGACCATGAGTTTCAAGTTACAATAGATAAAATGAGCAAAACAATCACAAAATTTGGGGTTTACATTGAATGACCAATCACAACTCTTAAATAAACATCGTGACTGTGCCCTACTTTGTACCAATTTATGTGGCAAATTAGACTTTTGAAAGAACGAAATTGTGCCCAACCTTTGTAGGGATTTATGTGGCAAATTAGACTTTTGAATCTGGCAACAATTTGTATTAAAGTCAATACTTGAAAAAACCATATTTATCAAAAAGGAAGAGAAACTTCTAAACTGAAACTACCATCCTAAACAGACTCCAAGACATCTAGGATTGTATGAGTATCATCAGAATTAGCCTTTGTACACCAAAAACAGAATAACAAAATATAGTCAAGCTTAATCTTCTGTGCTTTGCTACTCCTATCTTCAAAAAATCTGGCATTCTTTCTCTCCAGATGATCCACTAAATGCACGTTGGGATAATCCACTGATGTCAAAGGCACGCTTAAAGCGTGCTTAATCCCTGAAGCAAGGCTGAAAATAGGGGTGGGCGTTTGATTTTTTGGTTCGATTTTTTTAAATTTCGATTTTCGATTTTTCATTATTGAGTATCGAACACCGAACCGAACTAACTCGATTCAGTATGGTTTTTTTCAAGTTCGGTTCAGTTTGGTTTTCTAATTCAGTTTTATCGATATGGACCTAATTAATGGGCTATTTTTCTGCTTGTAAAAATGAGCTACTTTTTAATTTAAAATGAGTTATTTAAAAATTTTTTCAATTCAAAATAAATAATTTTAAGTTTTGTGTTCCAAAGTTTCGTTCAAAATGAGCTAAATTTCAAGTAAAAAAACATAACTAGGCAAACATCTTTAGTTTTTTTCTTTACTGATTCTTAGAGGGATTAGTTAATTTACATTTAGTAGCAGGTATAAAGTATACAGCATTTCATAATAAACATCCTTGTAACTGACCCAATAAAAAAAATCAGGGTCTTTATAAGAATATCAATAATCTGTAGTCCTTGATTTCTTGTTAAATAAAAATTATATATTTTATCTCTCTTTCAAAGCATATTAGTAAATGCAAGAATTTTCTTAATATGCTAAAACTGTTATAGAACTTGTTATTTGTGAAAAACTTAAACAATTGTGTCAATTAGATAAATAATTTTGTAAATGGGCTTTGGGAATGGGTTAGGTGTAGCATTTTTATTTTTTTTGAAATTAAGTAATTATTTTTTTATTTTTTTTAAAAGAAGTTATAAAATTTCAGTTAAACCGAAAAACTAAAGAATCGATATCCTAAAACCGAAAACATAGAACCGAACACCGAAGTTTTAGGAAAAAAGAACTAAATCCGAATTGAAACAAAAAAATTGAATTAGTTCGGTTCATTTCGATTTTTTGGTTTTTCAGTTTTTTGATTTTCGGTATTTATGCCCACCCCTAGCTCAAAACATGTTGAGCAGTTGGCCTCGCTTAATGTGCGCTTTAGTATAATCATCAAGGCTCTAAGACAAACTTTTCCTTGCAAATGAGCGCTTCCTGAGGAGGTGACACTAAACAATTGATATTTCACATTATCCTTAAAAAATTCAATTTTTTTGTCCATATATTTGTTATTGATGCTTATAATTTTTAGTCTTAGACTAAACATATATATATTTATATGTTTCCTCCATTTGCGTCTTTTCTCATTGAAGCTCATGCTTTATTTGGGCTTAAAGCTCCAAAGGACCCTAGAGCTTTTTTGCGCTTTTCGCTTTTGATAACACTGGGACATCCTCATCTATCTCTATTTCTAGCATTAACCCCGGCATCCTCCTAGCTGAAAAGAGTTTCAAAGAATCTTACTAGGCATTGTCCATGAAATGCCTCTGAGATTGATAAAGATCTCCCACTGCTGGTCCGTGACTCCAGAGTGTAGAAAAGGATGATTAACCATTTCCGCATCCCTACCACATAGAAAAAGCTTGAAACTAGGGGTAATCCCCTCTTTGACAAATTTGGTCCCGAGTTAAAACAACCTCATTGGCGGGGTGCCATAAGAAACAGTCTGCTTTACGAGGCACTTTAATCTTTCAGATGTGTTTACATGACCAGTTGGCAATCTGAGGTTCTGTTTGATTAAAACCTTGTACCCCTCCTTCACGTCGTATACCCTTTTGCTATGTCCCTTCCAACATAGACAATCCACTCCATTTTTTAATCCTTGAAAGGTCTCCAAAAACTTGTGTAACTCAATCAATCTTGAAATCTCTCAATAATTCAGAGGCCTTTTGAGTACCAAGTTCCAACCCTCCATCCCTGATGGCTCCACATCTCCGTTGCTGTCTTGTGTTGGTGTTGTGCAAGGTTAAACATATCTGGAAGAAAAACTTGTAAGCTAGCAGAGCCCAACCAATTATATACCAATTATATGTCCAAAAAAAAGTTTGTGTTTCCATTGTGAACCTTGACTTCAGTTTGACTTTTGAGGAGAGGCCAGTAAGATCTAATCGATCTTTGGAGACTTACACCATAGGAGGTAGTAACTTATTTAGAGACCTAGTTGTCCAGCTCTCCATATTTGGTTTTGATGACACTACACCACAAATTTTGGGATTTCTGATAGCACCTCCATAGTCATTTCACTTTTAAGAGTTTTGCTCCGATTCTTAAGGTTTTTGATACGTAAACCACCTTGAATTTTGTTATTATCAAATTTTTCCATTTGACCAAATGGAAATCTCTTTTCTCCTTATTACCATGTCAAAGGAAAAATCTCCTGAATTTATCCAAACTCATCTAGCCTCTAAATAACATTCTGAGGGATATGGAGAAGGGACAACATATATGTTGGTAAAGCATCTAAAACAGAATTTATCAAAGTCTGCCTCCCAATGACAAATATTGTAATCTACATCTGAACAACTTCTTCTCACATTTCTCCAAAATTAGATTCCAAATTTCTTTGGATCTAAATTTTGCTCCCAAAGACATGTCAAGATAAAATGATGGTGAGGTACCCACTACATCACCCGTATCTGTGTCAGATGCTCCATAGGTAACAGATTCATTGAAAAAAGATACATCTTACTCCAATTAATATGAAGCCTAAAAATGCCTTCAAAATAGACCAAAATTAACCTCAGAACCAATAATTGTTCCTCCTCTAAGTCAAAAAAATTAGAATATCATCATCAAATTGGAGATGGGTGATCTATATATTATTGTGAGATGGGTGATCTACAAATTATTGACTCTGTTTCTAGCAACTTCAAAACCCTGAATCCTTAGATTATTCTTAGCAATCTTGAGCATGTTGTTAAGACCCTCCTTTGCTATGATAAATAAAAAGGGGGGAAAAGGATCACCTCGTCTTATCCCTCTATGCGAACTGAAAAAACCTTTTGGTGCCCCATTAACAAGGATGGAAATTTCACAATTGAGATGAAAATTTCACCTAGCTGATCCCCTTCCCAAATCCCATCTGTCTCAACATTTTGAGGATGACCTCCCAATTAACAAGGTCTAAGGCTTTCTCAATATCAAGTTTACATTAGATGCTAGGCTATTTTTGTGAAATTTTGGAATCAACTGCTTCATAGGCAATCAACACAGCATCCAATATTTGTCTAGTTCTGATAAAGGTATTCTGTTGGTTGTCCACAAATTTATCCACCACCCTTTTTTGGTCTCTCTGTCAGAACCATAGAAACCAGTTTATAGAAATTTCCTATCAAGCTGATAGGTCTGAAATCTTTGAGTTCCTTTGGCTTTTCCCCTGTCTTCTTAGGTATCAAGGCAATATAAGTTGCATTGAACTTTTTTCAAACATTTCCTGAGAATGAAAGTTATGAAAAGCCTCTATAATGTCTTGTTTCAGCACATCCCAGCATTTCAAATAGAACTCATTGTATAACCATCAAGGCCAGGTGCTTTATCTCACACATTTTTAAGCAACCAAAAGAAATTCATGTTGATCAAGTTTTCTTGCAGGGACTTTTTTTCCATCTCTAAAATTGCACGATAATTACTAAGATTTCTGGTGGGTGTCCATTCTTTTGTTTCTGCATAAAGTTTCTTGTAGAAAGAAATGATCTCCCTCTTGATTCTATCAGGTTCAACTATATTCTCTTCTTGTACCACAATTTTCTCATTTTTGAAATTGAAGGAATTCTCAATAGAACTGATAATTTGACCTCAAAATATTGTCTCGTATGAATTGGTTTAGAGTCAGATCTCTGGCAAGCTAACTCGGTGTCTATCATTGGTGACCACCACTCTAATGATAAGAGTACGACCATTCCAGAACTATTCACTAGCATGGACTCTCACAACTTCTTTCCATGAAGGTAACTCGAATAGAAATTGGTTGTGAGAGTGAGGTAACTTCCATACCAACACAAATCTTCTACCTGTTCAAAAACCATTTTGAATCACCTCTTGGTTTGGACAGTAATTGAATGGATCATCAAAAACTGCAAACTAAGCATCTTGAAAGAAATTGATGGTAATCATAGTCAGTTCCTGAGTTGACTGTAATCACATCATCAACCACCCATGCCGGGAGCTTCGCCACCTTCAGCCATTGAATCATCTTAGCCATGCCAACATATGACCTCATCTGAGGTGTATTGACATGCCTAAAGTTTTGTTTTGTTTGCTTCCTCAGAAACTATAATATTTTCCCAGTTAAATCTACTACCATCCCAAGTTGTAATCTACAACAGGAATGATCACTGCAGACTTCATGACCTCCAACCAAGCTTCAGTAAGTATGCATCGACCATAACTTTTTTAGTATAGAAAAACTCTACAAAATGTATGCTTGAGACTTCCTCCCCAATGTCAGTAATAATATCTTGCTTGCACCCAAGAGCATAGCCTAGTGGTCGGATGGGATGAGAACTATGAACTCTCAGGTTCAAATACTAATGGAGACAAAATTTACACTTGGTAATTTCTGCTTATTTATCCAAGTCTTGGTGGACAGAGTTATCCAACACTTGCGTTGGTGACAACACTTACGCTGGTGAGAGATACAGGTATCCTGTAGAATTAGTTGAGGTGCCCATTTGGCCCAAGCACCACAATTATCCAAAAATATATTAATAATATCCTGCTCTTTTTGATGTTTGCTTGAGAGCATCACATGCCCAACGAAGGTTTTCCTCATCTATTTTGGTTCTGCTAAAAAACAATTTGCCTCTTTCAACTAAAACAAACCACGGAATCAATTAGTTCGAATGATTTTTCACCTGAAATGGAAAAGGTCTTGTTTTCCATGGTAATTTAATTGATATTGCAGTGTTATCGGAGAAAGATGTCACCGAACATGATTCAGAGAGAGAGAGAGAGAGAGAAAGACCGAGGGCATATCCCAAGTTAGAGCTCCTCGACCTTTTTTAAAAAGGTGGAGTTACAGTTGGAATGGAATCAAAGACTTTAAGATCATGGTAGAGACTTGAATAGCTTCCTCTATTAACAAGAAAAACCAACCAATGTGTGTTGCCCGCTTAGTCAATGATTTTCTTCTTTTCTTCTCCCTTTTTGTGTCTAGCACAGTTCACCTCTCCGACGACCTTTATGGTGCCACTATCTCTTCAGCAACTGGAACTGGTACTTTCTATGGGACTGGTGCACTCCTCTTATCTTGTATTTCTATAATAGCCAAGGATTTGAATCCTTATTCTTTACTCTGAATATTCTTTTTCTTCTTCCACAATATTTTTCTGCTCAATAAAAGAAAGTCTCTCTTGTTAAAAAGTTCCTTCACTTTCTCTGTTTCAATTTCTTTTTTTAAAAGGACTACTTTCTTTTTTTCTTTTCTTTTTTTTTTTTGATAACTATGGTGTTCAGGCCATCTTTGGCGCACCTCGACTAATTCCACAGGATACCTGTCACCTCTCACCAACAACAACTACTAGGTAACGCTGTCCCCAAGGCTAGGACAGATGGGAAGAAATCACCTAGTGTTTTTTGTCTTTGCTGGGATTGTAACCTGAGACCTCATGATTCTTAACCCACTTTATTGACCACTAGGTCGCACCCTTGGGTGCAAAAAGGATAACTTCCTTTCCAAAAGTATATATCTTTTTCTTCTTAATCTCACACAAAAAGAAAAAAGAATATCTTTTACTTCTTATTAAGAAAACAGATGGTAGTCCAGACCAATGGAACTGAAATCCAACCTTTCATCCAATGCAACAGATCAAACACCTCATTCTATTACCCATGAAATTGATCCATGACAATCAAGCTGCAATACAGATTGCTTTTATCCAGTATTTCATGAAATAGCGAAGCATATAATAATAGATTGTCATTTTATTCAACAAAAGATCATCAAGGTTGCAGTGTGACAGGTTTCGTCAACTCAAATGATCGGTTTGCAGATATTCTTACACAATTACTTAGTGGCTTCAGAATTGAGTATATTTTTAGCAAGTTAACACCATACAATATGTATGCTCCAACTTGGGGGAGATTGTTAAGAGTTAGAAAATTTTTAACATGCCAAGAACCCACTTGCATCTGTAGGAAATGTTTAGAATCTCTGTAGTTGTGTACGTAGGAAAAGGATTATTAGCAATAACTTTCCTTTCCTTTTCAGGATTACTTGAATACTTTCCTTTTTGAGGGGATTATTTGTAAACACTATATAAACCCATTATGCTTGAAGGAATAATCAAGCAATTCATTCTCAAATCTCTTCTTCTTTTACAGAATTAAATGCACAGTGCAGTTGCCAAGCATGTTCACCTTTTCTGTACGACAATTAGGGTCACAGCTATGATTGATGAAACGGCCCAAATTCCCCTTAGCACATGCATCAATTACCTGAAACATGAGGCATAAAAAGGACATGACACGATCAGGTGAGAGGAAACAGCTCCATAATATACACTAAGGATGTGTTTGGTATGGAGGAAAATGTTTTTCTATTTTCTCATGTTCGGTTGGTCAAAAATTTTGAAAAATATTTTCTTTAGGAAAACAGACTCATTGAAAATAAGGAAAATGGCTTCTCTAATAAAAGTAGAGAAAAAAAGTCACATTGTCTTATCCCCACCTATCCTCGCCACTATCCATCCCTATCCCCATCTCATAGTTTTGTCTTAGACATATACAAACGCTTTTGGAATAATATCTTTTACTTGCATACAAGAAAATAAGTAAAAAACTTGTTTTCCTAGAAAATGTTTTCTTGGAAAATATTTTTCATGGAACACATTTTCCTTCGTACTGAACACACCCTAAGACATTAAAAATTTGGATATATTGACCATAGAACGAAAACAGATTAAAAATAGATACATATAAAAAAAGTTTATCTCCTTCACATTATAAATCTGTCAAGAGATACATACAACAAAAAATCTATCTCCTTCACATTATAAATCCATCTATATTAAACACATAACAGCATTAATATCTGTTAATTAGATATATTAAGGCAAACTGTAATACCTCACTGCCGTTAAGTGTCATGAAATAAAAATGCTTATGACACTTCAACGCATACTCCTTTTGCCGTGCCTCATAAGCATGCATATCCAGCACCTAGGAATTTTTAAAAATTTAAATCTATAAGCCTATAATATCTCAGCAACGTAAAGAAAATCATGCATAGACATATCATAAATATGAAGAGAAAACCTCTAGAAATCAAAAGAGAAATTTCTAGACAATCTTTTGATGAAAATAAAACAAGGATCAATGACATTAATGGTGAGATGTCGTGAATTTGTATCGAACTTACACCCAAGTTAGGCATTCTCGTCTACTTTTCCTTTCATTTTTAACATACTGTTATTCTAAATCACCTCAAATACCATGTCTAGCGGGTCCCAGGAAGTGACAAAGTCACACATTCGCAAGATGGAGGTGTTGCACCAAGAGCTAGGAGCTCAAATAGACAATCATACGTTTGGACTAAAAGAAATGCATCAATGGCAGGGCTTTCACTTCTTCCTAGAAAAACGTCCAAGGAATTGAAACGAATATTCATAGTTGGAGCAAGCCCTGGTGGTGAGAGATGGAATTTTCGAGACAGTAAATTTTCGAGACAGTAAACAATGGTAAGATACTATCCTTCTTCAAGGAAAGAATAGACAACCTAGAAGTGCCAGAGTACCAATAAATGGTTATGGCAGAGATTTGGAGGGAACTAATGGTTTAGATTATTTCTGAATGAAGTAAACTGGAAAGGGCCCTTCACCTCTAACCATGATGTTGGAAGTTCAAGTAACCAAGGAGCAAAGTGGGAAAAGCCACTATGCATCTCCTGAGCAGGGCGCTTAGGAAGTGAGGTTTACCATATCAAAAGAAATAAATTTCTGAATGAGCTAACCTGCCACCAAGTCTGATGAGGAAAACAGAGTAGTGAGCAACTGCCAAAATGCAAACAAGTATTTGGGATTGATATAAAATAATTGTATATAAAAGCAGGAAGGCCAAAGAATCAGATGTCTGCCAGCCACCGATAGAGATGCCCATTGGCAAGAAGTTCTTCTGACATCTGTAACTATTAGTGGAAGAGGAAAACGTCAAATCTAAATATGGACTGTGGAATCCAGGAAAAGATATGAGGAAAATTATGGGTTGTAGACGGAATGCCTAAACAAGATGTGAAATATGTACCAACCAGCCTTCTAAGATAGATCATGGGTGAGTTAGACAGATAGGAAAATAGCCAGAAACAGACGAAGACTTGGCCTTTAAAACACTCCTTGAATCATACATTATTGGAGTTCAATGCGAGGAAGTTCGGAGAACTCTCGGGTTAAAATGATGCAACATTGTTTGAACTACAGTTGGATCAAGTAGGAAATAAAGCCAAAAGTTGTAAAGCAAACAGATGAGTATTTGAGTAGGTAAGCCCCTTGGTTATGTATCCTTTCTCTTTTCAAACACAGTATTGCAGCAGAGTGTCATAAGGTTAAAAAACAGAATTCATAAAAAGCCATAATATCTGAAGGGATGAAGGCAGCATTGCTTGAGGGTGTAACTGGAAAGACAGCAAAAGAAAAAGAATAATAGGAAAGATGACTATAGGGAAGGTGTGCAAAAAAGTTGGGGAAATTGGATGATGATTCTTAGCTCTCTAGGAGCTAAAACAATTTAGGAGCAGCACAGGAGTAAGATTGAAGAATTACTGCGACATAATCAATTACAGCTGTGAAGGAACATGCCTGGGCCCAAAGATGTGTTGACATAAAAGAGGGGACAAAGGTGTTTTGTTTTCTGACAAAAAAATAAGGGTGTTTTTCCCACGGAAACGGGTTATGATGTCAATTTGGTGCCGATGGGGTTCCCACCTCAAGTTGGTGATTTTCAAAAAAACAATTTGGTTACTAATAGCATGATCATCTCTTAATTTCGCAATCTCTTTCCTTGGGAAGGGGTAACCACCGAGGGGTGAGGTTGGGATAAGCATAGTAAGGTTTAGGTATTTTTTAGGTTAAGATAGGTTATTTTTAGGTTAACATAGGAAAAAACTATCTGTGGTTCCAAGTATTGCGTCCACTTCCGGCAATTCCCACAACTGTCTCCATAATTCTGTAGAGAAGATATCTCACCTCCCCAACATATTCAATCAGAAACTGCCCTTCAGATACATTTTCGAGCAGCTGCAGGCCATAACCCTTCTTTCCAGATTTAAAGCACTTCAATTTAGCATAATTGCGTTTCTGGAACTGCAAGCAGTACATGATAGAGATGATACAACCTGAATAATATAAGCAATATACAAGAAAAATAGAAGTAACCCTTTGCAAGTTAAAGAACCTGCTGATTTGAACAGAATTCTCCACAAGGACAAGTCCCTCTAGCACACTCTATATTGAGCATCCGGTTCAGGCATCCATCTCCACAGCCCATTCGTCCATCTGAAGGTGGCTTGCAATGGCAGACCATGATCTAATAGGGAAGGATAACAGAATGAAATAGAAGTTACTGAAAGGAAGTAACTTAGTTTCTGTTACCGCAAGCACATTAGAAATCATAAGTTGATTGTAGATGAACATGCAAATACTCATTTTAAAGGTAGGTTAAAGATGAACATGCAAAATACTCAGAGAAGCAGCTGTTCACAAAGAAATAAGTAGGTACAATGGAAGGTGCATGTTTTTTACGAGATGTTAGCCCCAGCATAGCGCCAGTCATGGGCATGGTGCGCATCATATAAGTTAATTTAGTATGAAACAAGATCAATAAAGCCCAATAGCATGTCAGTCTTCACATTGCATATCACTTGATATCTAATTCTACAAATGAATTGCTTCTCTGGAAGTTACTGAAGAATCTCCTCAAAACCCAATTTCTATCGAGAGCTGAAAACTATATTTACTTCACCCACCTCAAAATGCTTTAGTTAACATAAGTCCATTTCTCTGTTTTAGAAGTTAATTCACTGCTCTAACTATTAGTAGAGAACGTGTAGGTTTGTTATCATGATAATGGACAAGAACACCTTCTAAAAAAACATTATAGAAAGGACCCCAAAAGAACCACATGATCCTTCCTCCTAACAATCATTTCCTTCCATTTTACCGCAAAAAATCCACTTCACATAAACCATATCTCCACTTAGTATCATAGCCGTGCTGAAGCTCATAACATCGAAACCATACTGGACAAGGCAAATCACCAATAGATTTCTTATAGTATACACACCAATTAGTTGTTTAGGGGAACCGACTGTTACTCCTCCGCAGATTTCTTCAAACAGATGTACCTGAATGTCTCAGTGCAGCCAACAATACACCAATGCCACACAAAGACAACGCCAAGGAAGAGTAAAGGAAAAGGGAAAAGACGCATCGATAGAGGCCAGATATGACAGAGTTTATGTATTTTAGGAAATTTCATTTGACAACAACAACAAATCTCAAGACTTAAATAATAGAAACCCACGAGATTGGCCTAGTAATGTTATACGTAGGTACATTTGACCACCACAACATGTCTCAAGAAATAGATAATATCAAGCCTAGACCCCTCGCCAAAGAAAAATTACAAGTCCAGAAAGTTAACAACAGAAATGTGCATAACTAAGTGTACAGTACCATAATCGCTGAAACGCCACTTTCCTTATCGCAAAATCGCATAATAAATTACCATCCCGGAAGTAAGATGATTCATATTTGTGAAATGGTGACCTACAACACCAAAAAGGTGATTTTATTTGTAAATCAACCCTTTCTGATGGAATTTCTTATTTTAAGGCAACAGTTTTCTACCAAGAATAAGTCAAACTCACAAGTTAATTTACGATAAACAAAAAAAATTAGGTAATCAAACTTTTTAGAGTTTTTTCTTTGTTCTGATGATTTTTAAATTCAGAGACAAACTTTGTCTAAAAACACTGCAATTCTAACGCCTTTATGTTCCTATTCTTTTTATTCTTAAAATGTACGCAACAGGATATACGAGGCAATAATGCAGACTTGACCCAGCATCTACCTCATCAATAGGTTGATTTTTGCGGTTGCGATGCAGAAACAAATTTGACTTGATCCTAGTCCAAGATGATTGATGGGCCCCTGCAACAAACATAAAGAAGGAAGATAATCAGATTTGTGCAAGTTTACTCTGGTATTATGTGCCCAAAGACAATACCAGCGTCATTTCATAAGTGTAATCACTAGATACCAAGTGGATTCTTCTGTCCTGATCCATTTGAACTTAAGCGCGCACGAGAAACATCTTCCTCACCAGAGCCATCTGATATTTCCAGCTCAGCATTAATTTCTGAATTTGACTTCTCTTGGGGAAATGAGCAATCAGCAAAAGCTTTATCCAGATTATCCTTACAAGTCCTTTAAGATTGGTAGGAGACTGTAAGCCATTAACTCTAACCAAACAAAAACATAACATACATTGACAATCACAAGTATTACCATTTCCATTAGTGAAACCTCAAATACTAAGTTGAGATTATCAACCAACCACCCCCCATCCCCCACACACACACCCTTTTCTGGAAAATTGTTTATTATCCCAACTTACGGAGCTAACAGTCATCTGATGCTTAAATTTAATAGATCCACTTAATATTGCAGAAGCAATATCAAATCATCACCTCAGTGTTCCTACACCAAACAACCAGCAGTGCAGAAGAATTTTGGATGCACTCAAATTAGAACTTTTTATAAGTCAATAAACAAGAGAAGTGAGAATGTTCCATTGTTAATAAAGTTACTTAGCTTATCAAAAAGAACAAGTCAATGAACAAGAGAAAGGAAATGGAAGATGCAATAAACAGAATAAGTTGCCTATTTGGCAAAAAGAGTTTAATAAGCAATGCCACCTCAGGATTTTGTTTTCAGCAATATAGCATGTCACCACTTACAAAGATCTCTACAAGATAAACTATACACATGTGGCAACTTCTCTCGGCAATAGTTTTGGTCTTCACAATTTGATCAATTAAACAAGTAAATGAGTGCAAAGCCCCTTCATTAAGATTGCATTTATACATCTAGACTAGATAGGAAGATATAATTAGCTATTCATGACTAAGAAGCAAATTATAAATTTCTTTTTTAAATCCGAATTGCGTATAACAAAACCTTAACTAGTTCACATACAGAAAGTTGGAATGCAAGTGTCATTTATCATAATAAAGAGAAGAAAACAAACCTCATTTCCCATAGACTAGTTCTTCTGGTGAATCATATTTTTTTTCCTTTTATATCTTATATTTTTGAGAGGACAAGGTTCGTTCTACAAAGAAGAATAGTTCATTTCCTAGGTCAACAACTAGAAGTTTAAGTATCTGCGTACTCAAGTAGACCAATAAAACAGGAAAATTCACTCGGCCTTAGATTTTAAGAGTAGGTCCTTCATATCAAACAAAAGACTACACACCAACTATTTTCAGGGTCCTTGGGGAAATTGTGAAGCAATGGCTGTTAAGTCACATTTAACTACTCTCGGGTCCAACGGAAATGATCTACAATTCTTTTGGTCTGCCCCACAAAACTTGATTTTTCCTTAAATGGAAACTTCTCTTTCCAATAATTCACACTAATACAAAAGTATTATTCCCTTTGTCCCATTCTGTATGATGCCATTTGACAGGCACAAGTTTAAGATGTTAACTTGATGTGTGCGTACATACATGTGTGTATGCATACATACATGTATGTGTGTACACACACACATAAATGTGTCTATTGATAACTGAGAAATTCATTTTTTTCAGCTTGAAAACTTGGTGGATAATCGACCTACCCCTCTATTCTTCTCCACTTAAATAGCACACTTGGTTCATATCTGGATTCCAACTCGTGACATGTTCCTTCCACACATCTCGCATTGTACTACCTTTACCTCTCAAACCAAACCCCTGATTTGATGTGTATATTATGTTAGTGATAGTCGAGTAAAATATTAATGTTGGTTAAATGAAAAGTTAGTTTAATAGAGAAAACATCACACAAAGTCTAAAGTTGAATGCATTAATGGATTTGAATCCTTCCAAGTTGTTTAAGAAAAGAATGGTGTTAATTATTTTGGGACACAAATGAAAAGAGTGGCATATAAAATGGAAAGGAAGGAATAGCACTGTAGCAGTGCCTTTACAGTGAAAAGAGCAAATATACAACAAGGCTCCCACAGCTTTAAGCTAGAAGCAAGAAACACACACTTCTTAAGTAAAACCACAATTTACAGAAAATACAAAAAGTAACTAACATATAGGACATATAGTGCTTATAACAATAAAAATCTAATTTAACTTTCTCAATCTCAACATGCTTAGTTTTTGAACATATAGAATCACCATAGCATCTAATCATGGAAGGAAGGCTGACTTTTATGGTAACCAACAGAAGCTATGGAGTGCAAATTCCAAGAAGGCATTCGTCTTACTAGTTCTCGAATTACAGCAGGGAAATGTAATGCCATGCAAAACACACATATGCGAGTGCGCACACATATGCAGAGACACATAATCGGGAAGTGTAATCTAGCTATAGTCCACCAAGAAAGACTACTAGGAACAGAAGAATATACTATTGGCATATCTGTGATCCTGAGGTTGGATGAGCATATTACATACCATCTGCAGTTTGTTTCTTCAATTTTATCAGCAAGCAATGAAGGTATTCGCCTCCATTTGAAGCAATCATCACACTGCACCCAAGCATTTCTTGGTGGCAAGAGATCCTCGCCTATCTCTCTCTGCAGAATGTCCAAGTTTGAAATGTCTCCATCAAAAATTTTCTTTTCAGAGCCAACTTGCCCAAGCCCAGGTAGTATTCCATTTTCTACAACATTAGTTAATATAGTCACTGAATACTACAATGTACCAAGGTTAGCTTACACAAATTGAACTTAAAAGGCTCAATTTATTAGTATTTGAATCATCTGACAATACCTGCTCCTGAGTGCAGTCTCGCTTCACCTAAACACTTAACAAGGTCACTTTTGTGCTTCACTTCATGCATAATCTGTTCCTTCTCTTTGTTCCCCTTCTTTTTACTACCTCGTCCTTTTGACAAATTTGGAAATTCTGGCCTGCTCTTTTCTGATACCTTTGGTCTCCCCCCTTTAGAAACTTTTTGCTCATCAGGAGAGGATACCAGTTTCTCCAACAACCCTGACTCGGGAGACTCAGTGCCAAGACTAGAACAATGATTTCCCTCTACATCACTTTCAACGTTTGAGGAAGCACCAGAGATTCCCAAGCTTGACACTCCTGAATAACGTAGCAGTTCTCCTGAAAATATCACACTGCTGAACATGTTGCCCGTTCCATTTCCAGCTGTAGTTAAATCAGAAGTATCAGAACAAGATGAACCATTCCTATGTTTTTCTCCATGCATGAGATTCCCAATTACTAGTGTATTGCTCATACTTTCTGGACTAGGCAAATCCTTCACACCACAATTGGAAACCTTTGGGAGCCTCTCTTTTTTCTTTCCCTTTATACTGCTTTTCTCATGCATCCTCAGAATTGGCGAGTCCACAGGAGCAGCACAAGGCTTAGACAAAGTCAAATCATGAAAGTCTTCAGGAACATCGATTGGAGTATCAGGAATAAGGTTAATGACTTCTGAATCAGGTGAAGTTCCGGGATCCGAAAACCTGTCACTGATTGATCTTACCTCCTGGGAAGGAGACTCAACATGACAAACTAAAGTCTTAGCAGCTGGATCTTGAACTGTGTTCTCTCCAGGTCGGCATCCTTCTGATAAAGAAACATAGTCATTATCCAAATTTCCATTGCAACCATGGAACTGCACATTTAGCACCTCCTCTCCCAACCTATCATCAACTTCGCTGGCAACAGTAGGTATTTTTTTAAATTCTTCTCCAGCGGTACAGTTTTTGTTAGTATCATTATCAATAAGAGGAATAACATCCATTAGAGAACGTGGACCAAATTTAACCTTCAAGGAGATCGGGCCAGTTGGAATGGAGCTTTTACCCTTTAATTTCCGCGACTTTCGACCAATCTGATTCTTACCATGTTTCTCATTTCCCCTACCACCCTTTGTTGCTATTCTTAGAGTTTTCTGCTTGCCCGAAGGTATCTCAAGCCTGACACTACGTTCAAAAGATTGCACCGTATTTTCTAGCAAACCCCAGACTGAAGAACGAGCTTGTTTACTGAAATAGCTTCTTCTCTTTCTTGTAATCTGAAAAGAACTAAGATCAAAGGATGCTTTTTTAAGGGCTATTCTCCTGTCATTTCTTGCTGGTACTGTAGCCAGATTCTGGCTTAACTTGCTGTTGCGCCCACTCCTTCTCCGAGGGGCAACGCATGAATTGTCAGGACATTCACTTTCAGAAGCATTATCAATTTTTACAGCATCTTTTCCTTTATCGTCCTCTTTTTTTGACAACTCGGATATGCCAATTGAGTCAAAAGCATTCAAAAGAACGTTAGTTCCTGAAACATCAAGTGTGACCATTCTCTGAGACATATCAGCAGATCTTATCTCAAAGGGTTGAGGTGATTGCAAAGAGACAGGTAAGTTTTCAGTCGTGCAATTGGGATCCATGACATATGAACTTTGCCCAAACTCGCAGACATTGTCTCCTATTGATATCTGGGAAAGCATATCAACAGTTCAACAGCAATGTTCAAAGAAAGCATAGGCCTTAATTATTATTTCTCCTTATACCAGCATAAGATGTCAAGAACTAACTGCAATTGAATCAGAAGTCAAGATATTCGCATCCACGCATAAAGAATAGCCTGTGACTTGTAAAGATATGCTTTCCTCAGAAATTCACTGCAGTGATCTGTAAAAGCAAATGATAGTTATATTAATTACAAAGCATTCATAATCTTCATCAAACAAGTCTTGAAGCAAACATACACACAAAAAGGATGGGAACTGGAAATAGGGAGAAATTCCCCACCCATTCACCAGGGGGGAAATGCTATAACATGGAGAAGGAACCCACCACCATAAACAACAAAGATGTCACCAAACATAGCTATAAAGTTGGGGGTATAATCAAGTTACCAGGTATGAGAAGCGAGTGGGCATTATTTTGTTTTTTCTTTCTTAAATGGTACTCCCTCCATTCCTTTTTACTTGGTAGGATAAAATTAACACATCATTTAAGAAAAAATCAATAGGGGTTACAATTTGACTAACCCTATTAATTGGCAAGTACTTTTTGGAAACATACAATAATCATTGTTTTCACATTCTAAAGTGGCTCAATATTAATTGACAAGTACTTTTTGGAAACATACAATAATCATTCTTTTCACATTCTAAAGTTACTCAAGTACTAAGGTTAGAGTTGTGAAAAAATAGCCAATTATTTCTTGAATTTTTAAATTGACAGCTATTTTGGAACAAGTATTTTTAGTATACCTACTAGTAAAAGGGAACGAAAGGAGTACTAAAGAGTAAAATCAAGTTACCAGGTATGAGAAGGAGTGGGCATAATTTCTTCTTTCTTTCTTAAATGGTAGTAGGTGATCGGCTTTACCATATTTTTTTCTTTCTCAAAGAAAATGGTAAAGCTTCTTAACTACTACATTTTTTTTTATGTTGACTAGCTTGTGTGCATCTCGATTATTCCAATGAGTACCTGCTACCTCCTACCAGCACAAGTACCCACCAATGCTTACACAAATGGGAAAAAATCATCTAGCATTTTTTTGCCTCCATGGGATTTGAACTTGAGACATTATGATTCTCCTCCACCACTAGGCCACATCCTTGGTGGACAAGTCAATCACCAACTAATACATTGCATTTTTGCAATAGAATTATGGGCTCTAGTCTATTCCATGTTTAATATGCCATGGCTGCCACCTTGCAGTGGTGAATGTCATGGAAAGTTGGATGACAAGTAATTGGAGGTCAGAAAGAGAAGAGCTGTGGAAGATTGCTCATCTTTGTATTTTTTTGATTGATTAGGAGAAGGAAAAGATAGAATCTTTTAAGGTATAAAACCCCCTTGTGGAAAGTTCTTGCTTTCTTTTCATCATTTATACTTTTGGTCTGAAAAGTATGTTCCCATATCATATAAATGATTAGATCTCGTGGAGTTTGATATAACACCATACTTTGATAACGCATCCCTAGCTTGGTGGGACATTAATGAAATATTTTGAATTAACAAAACAGCCCAGTGCATACACATGCTAAAGGAAGTTTAAGCAATTAGACAGTGCATGACTCAACATTTTCAGATCTGCTAAATATTAATCAAAATAATGCAGCCCAACTCTTTCCAACACCCACCTAACCCAAAATTACTGCTGAAATATCTTGCACAAAGACATAAATTATACAAATTTGATTTTAGTTTTTTCTTTTTAGTTCTACACTTATTATGTGCCTAGCAATGGATGAAGCTGGGATTAAGACTATGGGTAACCAGGGTTTAAACCCTGGCAGAGTCAAAGAAGCTAGGTGATTTCTTTTAATCTGCCTAAGCCTCGGTGGCAGAGTTACTCACTTCAATACCTGTACGGATGAGAGGATGATCCAGGTCCATTAAAGGAGAGATGATCACTTGCTGGAAAATGCTTAGTTTTCAAAACTGCAACTTAATGTAGACACAGATAACATGTCTGTACCTAGAAAAGTGAAAAGTAACGGAGTCCCGTTTCTCCCAGAAAAGTCCAAAAGCGAAAGAATAGATACACCAATAAAAGAAAACCCTAAGCAGCTAACAACAAAATCCCTAAAATCAAAGCTCCAACACCAATGCAGATACATACATATACATATATATATCCACCTAGTTGCCACAAAATTTAAAAAAAAAATTGAACTACACAAAAGAGAACAATCAACATAAAGATCATACCCGGTGAATTTGAAGAAACTTCACGAACAGTAAGAAGACCAATTTCAGGAAATATACAGAAGTGTGTCTATTTTAGAGAGAGAGAGAAAGAGAGAGAATGGATATTTATTGTACCCTTTTAGAGAGAGAAGAGGAATCACTTGAGGGTGTCAGCCAACGGTTTTTAAGAGTTTGCGAAAGAGAAAGGGCTCCGGCGGAATGAGCTTTTCTTCTCTTTTTCTTTTCTTTTCTTTTATTTTTAATCCGACTATTATTAGTATTGGGCTGTAAAAGAATTATTTTCCTGGAACACGAAGGTCAACCATATTAATTTTCTGTTTTAATTCGATCATTAGTTTTCTTAATCTTTTTAATATAAAATTTAGATAATAAGAAGTACTGCTCCTATATAAATCATACATTCTATATTTTATTAATTAAAATTAAAAATATCAAAATATTATCAAAAGATAAGATGAATTTGAATTGAAAAAATTAATAATTCATACACAAGTAAAAAGCTAGTAAAACTTTAATATATCACTCCTTTTGATTCTTTTTACATGTCATTTGAAATATTGAAACACCAATTAAGAAAATTATATGACCGCTTTATTCATAAAAGATGTTTGTTAAATTATTATTATTCTTTTCTAAATGAATAATTAATAATTTGTATGTCTTCTAATTAATTGATTTATTGATATTGATAGCTGTTGGGTTTTTCTCCTGAGTCATCGGCACAAATGCTGTTAGTTTAGATTGTTTTTATTTTTTACTCTTTAAATTTATGATTTTTAATTTTCATCTTTTTATATTTTAAATAATAAAAAAGAGGTCAAAAATACACGTAGTAGCAAAATTAAAAATTAAAAAAAAATGCAAGGTAAAAAAAAATCGTAACACATAATTTTTGACACAAGTTATACCTCATGGCATAAGTTGACACAACTCATGCCTCAAGAGCAAGTTCAATAATATGACATAAGTTCAATAGTATGGATTTGTGTCTTGGGATATAAATTCAGTAGCATAAAGTTGTGTTTTAGGGGCAGAAATTCAGCAGCATGACATAAGTTTAACAGAATGAATTTGTATCTTGGGCATAAGTTCAGCAACATAAATTTGTGTCTTGAGGCAGAAGTTCAGCGACATAAACTTGTGCCTGTAGGCTAGAAGTTCAGCAACATTAACTTATGTCTGAAGTTTAGCAACATTAACTTATGTCTTTAAAATTAACCTGTGACAGACAATTTTTTTTTAAAATATTGAGGTAAAGGTATGTATTTCGAATTAAATGTCACTTAATTTATGTCTCCAAGCAAACATTTTCTAAAAAGATTTACCTAGTGAAATTAAGTCATAATCAATGATATTTTGGACATAAAATTTTCATTAAATATGTTGTAAGGGTAAAAACTAAAAATCACCAATTTAAAGGACAAAAATTAAAGACCACCTAAAATAAGGACAATCTGTGCGAAAACTTTTTTTTCCCTCGCTGAAATTTAATGATGGAATGTACCCTTAGCTTCTTCCTTTTTTATTTTTTATTCAGTTTTTAATACTCATATTAAAATTCAACCTTGAGTACCGAGGCCCTTCTGANCATATTAAAATTCAACTAATTCAAATTCGCGACACCTAAAATTCATTAAAAGAATATATTTTCTACCAAATTTTTTTTTATATTTAGAGCTCAAAAAGCCAAGACCTTTAGGTGGTGTACTCTTAGCTTTTATTGACTTTTTAATATAATAAATACTTTGAATCAAATTCTTTTTAATTAAAGTGGTAAATGAAAGGGAATTTAGAGAGTAGTACAATGGGTTTTCTTTTTGTACTTCTTTTAGCAGATGGGTTGTTGAATAAAACGTGGCGTATAGGGAGGGGTGTTTTAGGGATAGCATTTGTCTTCGCCATTTCTTATCTTCTTTTTTTTTTTCAAAGTCCCTTTTGTTTTGACCGATAACCAGATGAGGTTTTGACTTTAGATATTCGTAGTTGTTTGGTTTATTGTTTTTTCCTTGGTGGAATTTAATGATAGAAATGTAAGGGTGTCGAATTGAGTTCAAAAATAAATGATTTATTTAATTTATTTAGATTTTTATGAGTTGGATTTAAGATAATTTAAAATTTGATAAATTTATTTTAAGTTTTTATATGGACTGTCTCTATTTTAGAGTGGTCTTTAATTTTTGTCTCTCAAATTGATGGCCTTTAATTTTTACTCTTACAGAGCATTTAATGAAAATTTTATGTTCAGAATATCCTTAATTATGACATAATTTTGTTAGGCGAACTTTTTTAAAGTCTATTTGCATGAAACTTAAATTGTAAGTGTTATTTAATTTGTAAGACATACTTTTACCCTTAATATTATTTTTTTTTAAAAATCGTTAGACACGGGTTAACCCTAGAAGGCACAAATTAATGCTACCGAACTCATGCCCAAGGCACAAATTAATGTTACCGAACTTATGCCCAAGGCACAAATTCATAGTTTATGCTGCTGAATTTATGCACCAAGTACAAATTCATGTTGTTGAACTTTTGCCCCAAACACAAATTGATGCTGCTGAATTTATGCCCCGGGTACAAATCGTTCATGCTGTTGAATTTACGCCCCAAACACAAATTCATGTTGTTGAACTTATGTTATGATACTAAACTTATGCCCCTGATGCATAAACTGTGTGAATTTATACCGAGGCATAACTTGCGCCAAAACTTATGCCTTGCGAATTTTTCTTTTGTCTTGCGATTTGTTTTGGCTGCTAGGGGCATTTTTGACCACTTTTTTGTCACTTAATGTACTAAAGACAAAATTTAAAAATCATGAATCTGTGGGATAAAAATTAAAGATCACTTTAAAGTAAGGGTATTTGTGCGAATGAGACAATTTATTTTACATGTTAGAGTAAATATGTGCTATGTATTTATTATTCATATGTTATAAATGTATTTATATTATAGTGAATGTCTATAAAGGTATTTGTATTGTAGTGAGTATGTGTGTTTATATTATAGTGAAAGTCTTTCTTTTGGAGAAAAGTTAGGAGGAATTATCCCTATAAATAGAGAGGTTCTCCTTCATTGAGAAATAAGAACTTCTCTCATTCTCTCTTTGTCTACAATATTCTTGTTCTTTTTATATTATTTTATAACACGTTATCAGCACAAGTCTCTGCCTTGAGCACTCACTTTGAATGATCTGAGGTAAGAAAAATTAAAATTTCTTTTTCGAAAGATGTATTACTTAACCACATGAATGATATTCCTTTGGTGATATTGTTGATCTATGACTCTACCGTCTCAAAATTTGAAGGCCAATGTATTATTTTTCTCTTTCTTTTAATATGGCTAACCTTACGAAACTTGATTTCGTTGCCCTTCAAATTTTGGGCAAGAACTACCTTTCATGGGTGTTGGATGCTAAAATTCATATGAATGCAATGGGTCTTGGAGACACCATTAAAAGTGAAAATAAAGCATCAAACCAAGATCGGGCTAAACTATGATATTTTTGCGTCATCATTTTGATGAAATTCTTAAAATTGAATATCTCATGGTTAATGATCCACTTGTTTTATGGAATAGCCTAAAAGAAAGGTATGACCACCTGAAGATGGTCTCCACTCAAAGGCACGATATGATTGAATCCATCAAAATTATAAGTTTGTTCATGAGTATAACTCTTCAATATTCAAAATTGTTTCTAAGTTGAAACTATGTGCAGAAACTATTAATGATGTTGATATGATAGAATATGTGGTAGTACACAAAATTAATTGAGAGCTCTGGAAGAGCTATATGTGGTAGTACACAAAATTAATTGAGAGCTCTGGAAGAGCTAATGTGTTACTAGTAAGTCTCAAAAGGAAACTTATAAGTTTCAAAGATATTGAATTTTTTTTTGAGATTATAAATTATGAAAAGTTCTAATATCTTCATATTACTACAATTGGAGCGAGTTATAAATATTTATGTAAAAGATTACTCGTTGTTTTCTTTTGTTCGTAGCACATAAATATGAGTATCATGATAAAATCACATACGAAAGTAAACTAGAAGTTTACTGAAATAAAGATAAGTTGGCATAACTGGTTGGCCATCCCAATTCAAGTGTGATGCAAAAATAATTGAGGATTCACGTGGCTATATGTTGAAGAAATAAAAGATTCTTCAAGAATTCTCTTGTGTTGCTTGTTCTCGTGATAGAATGATATTGATCATCTAAGATTGGAATTATATTCCCTGAAATTTTGGAACTTATAAAAGGGGGAATATGAGCCCGTTAACCTGCCATGTGAACCGTTTGCTATTATATAATTTAATAGATGCATCTATGGTATGGTCACATGTGCTTTGATATCAACTTGCAATTGATTTTGCAAGATTATTTGCTCGAATTGTTAGATTAAGAGCACAGTTCTAAATTCTAAAATCATGTTGATAATGCTGGTTCATATATAAGTTTGTTTAGCAAAAATTGTATGATACCAATTATAGCTAAACCATTGGTTGTGAGAACAAAAATCGCAAATAAAATTTGGTATGAATTATGTTTATTTAAAATATAACAACACTTGAATGCATCAAGCCAACAAGGTTACCCTATAACAATTGGTTCAGGGTCAAGAACCAAATAATTCCATCCAAAAATTTGAATGTACAGTATATGATTCAATTGTTCCACCACAATGCACAAAGATGGATCCCCAAATGAGCTTGGGGGGAGGGATAAATGTTAGTGTTTCTAACATTAGGGGGAGAAGTGATTAGCAGCTGAAATTATGTGTGGGATGAATTATCTAGATCCTCGAAAATCAAATGTGAACTTAAAGTTTAAGAGATAATTCACTTGCAAAATATTGCAAATCAATTGCTAGATGTATTTGCTGACCCTATTTTATAACTCAACTGCAAATGCTCTAATGAAAATTAGAATAATTGAAGGACAAGTCTATGACACGCCTGAAGCGTGATATATCAATCAATCTACAAATAAAAACTCCTTGAAGAAGGAGAAAAGAAAATGATCAAAATGGTCAGAATAATGAGGCAAATGCTTTAAAAGGAGCATCACGACATAATACTTCATAAAACCTTGGCAAAGGTTCAGGTACCTAAAATGATGAAAAATAAAGAGATCTTGATAAGTTATGTCATATTAGATCGACATCAAAATGATCATCGATGATATCTTTGATATAATGTAGCGCTCAATATNCGATACCTTTGATATAATGTAGCGCTCAATATTATAAATATTGACGAGGATCTTGAATTCAAATCTATCAAAAAGTATGGACAGATAAATGATTGGCCAAATAAAAATACGCAATTCAAGTATAATGCCAGTGAGTATAAATGAATTTTTGTGGCATAAAGATTTTTCGCAAACCCTGACATTATTATGTGGAGAGGTCCTCCTGTGGTAGATGCAATTATTTTGAGATTACTCATAAATCTGGCAATACATGAAAAACTTGATATGCATATAATAAAATTATTTTCATATCTAGATAGACTGAAGGATATATGAAAATCCTTGAAAGATTTAAAAGAATGAGGAAATTCTTGGTCCTGAAGTACTATATCTTAGTGCAATTGATACACTAATGTATCTTGCTAACACTACAAGACCTGATATAGCCTTTTCGGTTAATTTGTTAGCAAGATATATTTCTTCTCCTACTAGGTGACATTAGAATGGGATCAAACACATAATGCGGTATCTAAAAGGGACTATCGATATGAGCTTATATTATTCTAACAATTGCAGTCCCGATCTTATTGGTTATACTATGCTGGGTATTTATCTGACCCACAAAGCTCGATCTCAAACTAGTTATGTGTTCATATGTAGAGGTACTGTCATATCTTGGAGATCTACAAAGCAGTCTCTCATAGCCACTTCATCAAATCATGCTGGGATAATAGCTATTCATGAAGCAAGCCGAGAATGTGTGTGGTTGCCATCCATGATACATCTCATTAGAGAAAAATATGATTTAAAATGTGAAAAAGTACCCATACTTTTATATGAAATAATGCAGCATGCATAGCAAAACTAAAGGGAGGATTCATAAAAGGAGATAGAACGAAGCACATCTCGCTATAGCTTTTCTACACACATGAGCTCCAAAAAAATGGTGATATCAATGTGCAACAGATTCGTTCAAGTGATAATGTGGCTGATTTATTCACTAAATCTCTACCAACTGCAACTTTCAAGAAGATGGTGCACAAGATCGGGATGCAAAGATTCAAGGATGTTCTAATTAGGTGGAGTTAATACGCATTGTACTCTTTTTCCCTTACGAAGTTTTGTCCCACTGGGTTTTTCTTGTAAGATACTTAATGAGGCAACCAAAATGCGTATTATTAGATATGTGTACTCTTTTTCCTTCACTAGATTTTTTTCCACTGAATTTTTTCTAGTAAGATTTTGACGAGCCACATTATCTATCAAATAGACATTCAAGGGAGGGGGGTGTTATAAATGTATTTGTATTATAGTGAATGTTTATAAAGGTATTTGTATTGTCGTGAGTATGTGTGTTTATAATTATAGTGAAAATCTATATTTTGGAGAAAAGTTAGGAGGAATTATCTTAGAGGGGTTCTCCTTCATTGTATTTCATCAAATCAAGAGAAATAAGAACTTCTCTTCTTCTCTCTTTCTCTACAATATAC
>JACEIK010000035.1:124202-136265 GCA_018107945.1 Datura stramonium | reverse complement strand
CAACATGCGAATAGGCCATCTACATGTCAAGAATTTACGGGGTGTAACATCTGCCTCCCTTTCATTTGTTTTAAACTAGATCTAAATTAATTTTGTATGCTAGTAACACCCTCTCCTATAATTGTTTTGGTTATTTTCATTATTGTTATTTTTGTGTTAGCTGTTAAATGGGTTTACTAATCTTGCTGATTTTTCTGATTAGATGACATTCGATTACTCGGGTTTAGATTCAATATGGATAAATACATATATTTCGCTAGTTCCTTTATACTCCTTGCTCTCTGTGGGAAATTTAATATGTATTTACCTGCATGCTTGATATTCTTTACTTTTATGGTGTAAGTTGAATATTCTTTATAGGCTTATTGCTATAGGTTTGATTAAATTATGGGTTATATGTATAGCATGATTCTATATTTCGTAAAATCCTATAGTCAATTGTTAAGTGTGTTATTCGGAATTAATTTGTTTCTGCCAATGAAAGCTACAAAGAATAATAATAAAATATTAATTTGGTAAGTAGTATTTGTTCGCAGAACATATCGCAACTTAATATTTATTGATTTATGGGAAATTTCCTTTTAACTGATTCAATTTTTGCCTCTAAATTAGTCTAACTAAGTTATTTTTGGGTCTTGATTTGTATTATGATTACCGACTGATGCAAAATGGTAATGAAATATTTATTTATTTATTTCCTTGATTATATTTATGTGACAATTATTTATTCTCTGAATTTATTAATTATGGTAAAAAGAGAATTATTGATGGATCCTGATTTCTGATTTTCGTTAATTGAGGAAAAAATAAGTTCTTGACTTTCTTACGCACTGTTCTTTCCCTTAATTGGTCTAGTATAAGTTCTGATTTGATTTTTTCTTTATTTGATTTATCATTTATTTATTTTATTTATAGTAAATATTTCTTATAGCTTCAGCTTTTGTTAAGTAAGGAAAAAAATCTCTTTTAGCTGGTTTCTTATTCTCTTTTCTTCTATGCCTCTAATTGATTCTGAATTAATTAACCTTTCTCATTTAGCCCTTTGGGTCTTAGCTATAAAAGCAACCCTCTTTCTTTTCAATATTCATGGGAACACTGTCATAGACCTATAATATACTTTACTTTTCAAATACTACTTTTCTCCCTCTAAATTCATAATTCATCTTCCCGCGTCAATACCAGCACTGCTCGGAATCCACGAGATCCTTGTGATCTTGACATATTGAGGTTTGGGTCTCAATTATTGGAAAAGTTTTTTTTTCTGAAATTGTTGGTTGTTACTCTATTCGTTTACTAATTCATTGGTCAGTTTTATTTTCCTGCATCCCTTTCGATAATAATGTGTGAATTTGCTGTTTGTCTTAAGTCATAATGACTTCGAATTGCTTTTGTTACCCTGCTATATTCTAGTAATCTGCTTGCATATTTAAATAGTTAATTAACGAGTTAGGGTTCATGGAATCCCCGAACATATATATTTGTACGTGTATTTGTGGTCTTACATGTTTAACAGGTCTTTTGTTGTAATGAAATGAAGAATCGCAGGGACATGATGGGGGTCTAGGACTTGTTCAATTAATTATTACTATTTTGTTTCATTGTAATTTATTTATTTATTTTTTCTTTTTTCATGAGCTGTAAATTGTAATAAACAAAAAATAATAGTGAAAAGGGGTTTTTTGGGGGAGGGGATTATATTGCTTTGCATTGTTAATTCGCCTAGAAAGCATGCCTATAGGATTTTCACAACATACACAACAAATAAAAATCATGTCTATAGGATCGCCTCACTAGAACTCACAGGAATTGAACCTAAAATAAGTATGATTAATTCATGTATGTATGGGCCACATTGTGTTAGTTATAACTTTTTTTTTCAAAACATGTGAAGTATTTAAATCCATATATAAGGCCAAATAAATTCCAATATCAACATCCTATTTTTATGCTACTATCAGTTTAATCCTCAAAGTCAATAATCTGCTTATAGAATTAATTTAGAACCTGTTCATTAATCGTCGCATGTAGTTTTTGAGAATATTGAAGCAATTGATTAGAAAATTTGCCTACAGGATTTATAATTAATGTTGTTGTTTTCTAGAAATTATGTGTTTGAATGTTTATTCTTGATTGCGCAACTACAACAGTTTCAAATTCTTTTAATGCAATTAAATACTATGACCTTCATGATGAATAAATCATATTCGTTAGAAACCATGAGATTTCACTACTTATAAAATTTGTTTAACCTAACAACTAAAAGTCATGCTTTCAAGTTATTGTTTTAACATAGCTATCTAATTGCATCAAAATTCTGCCTCTAGGAACTAGATTTATGATGAATTGTACAAAATTAGCCATTATAATAGGTAACCTGATAATCTTCTCGCATTTGTTAGAAATCATGCAATATAATAATCTTCTTGCATTTATTTTATAGAACTCATGTCTGTAGGATTCACAATCTGTTTATACCTGTTTGGATATCATGTTTATTTATTTAATGTAGAGGCTTGTGTGAAACCTTCTATGTATCAATCGTATGTCTGATTTTTCTGTTGTTTGACGTTTAATCACCAGTTAAAAACCCTAAGATTTCTAGACCCAAAATTCAAATTACCTGTCTAATGCCTCTTGGATATTAGGCTTGGGACGGGTAGGCAAATACTAGGACGTTAGTTTTCTTCGCCTAGAAATGCTTTAGGGTTAATAACTAATCAAGTAGGTGGGTAGTTTGGATATGATAGTCTTTGCTCGCTGGATAATACGAGCAATCTAAATGGTTGCGAAGTATAATTTTAGTTGCACGGGGTGATCCCGTTAGGTTAAAATAACCCCCTCCCTTTAAATGCAGAACTACATTTGACCCGATTACCTTTCGGGATACGTAGGCGCCTTTATGAGGTTCGGTCCAATTCTTAAAATTTCTTTTGGTTTGTTTGTTATTGTATTCTTCTCATTTTTTTATTTGTTATTTTATTGATGGCCTTTTTTTGTTAATTATCACTTGTATAAGTTGATAGATTTATAGAAATATTATGCATGTTCTAATTCAACTATCTTTTTATCTTGGAATATGTTGTTAAATTATGTTTGTTTAAATCACCCAGTTAAAGTTAGATTTATTTTATTTTTTTAATTTTAAAATAATTTAGTTAAAATCAACCTATTTTTGCCACTAGTTAATCCCACATAATTAACGGATCCGGAACGGATCCACATTTTTTGATCTCGAAAGGTGCCTAACATCTTTCTTTCGAGGTGACTTGAACCCTTACCCGACTCTGGCGACCTAGGCTAGTCTAACAGGTCGTTGGCTTAATACGGTGCCCTAACGCACTTAAAATCGTTAGGTGGCGACTCTTCTTTTAAATAATCCTTCAAGAGTTGTCATGTGTCGAGTTCCGCCTTACGTAAGGAAAATGGGGCGCGATACTGACATAACACATCAGTCAGGAGAAAGAGTTTTACTGACAGCCCAGGGTTGTCAGCAGTCCTATTCCAAGGTACGACATAAGGAGTTGGAGATTGAAGCAATGATTGAGTATTCCTGAAAATTTCACCAATGAAGTGCGTTACGAGATTCGCCAAAGAAGGGCAAGCTCAGCCCTAGATTCACTGAGCTATACCAGATCCTCCGGAAGATCGGCCAAGTGGCCTATGAGTTAGAATTGTATTCGGGGATAGAATCTATTTATCAATATTATGCAAGCACGTAAGAGACCCTTCTAGGATTGTCCCAATCAAGGATGCCTAGGTTGCAAAAGATCTGTCCCACGCGGAGACCTTGACAGGTACACTAGATCGTCAGATCCGCAGGGACTATCTCGAAAATCAAGGATATAGTCTAGTAAAGTTGTATGGAGGGATATGAGTATAGAAGAGATGAATTAAAAAGCTAAAGATGACGCGAAGTCTGGATATCTTCAATTGTTCTAGGCTCTACGACGATAGTATACCGACTCTGCCGACTTCAGTTAAGGCATGATAGTTTCATATGCTATATAGTTTACTTTGCTACTATTTTTACCGTTATTTACATACATATGGTATTAATGTGTTATTTAGCTGCAGATAGCATCCTGTGAGGTGCCTGTGTTGAGCTTTTCTATGTTTCAGGTTTTCGGATAGTCCATATTATAGAGGAGAATTTGGCTAAATTTTCGGGCAAAAGCTTAAACCTCTTAAGATTGAATTACATTCGAGGACGAATGTTCTGAAGGGGGGATGATGTTACACCTCGTAAGTTGTCATTGGTTATTGGACGAGTGTGTGCGCTTGTGATAGTGTCAGGAGCACGACACGTGTGGGTAAAGGCCCAAATAAGGAGCACACGAGTGCATCATCGAGAAAGCAGGAGGCTGGGGCCTGAGGCAGGACGCTCCAAGCGCTGCGTCGCTCCCCTCTTATGGTGCAATGGCTGGCACGTCGCGCCCCTCCCTTGGTGCGATTGGAGGCGCACCGCGCCCATATGTTGGCGTGATAGGAGGCGCGTTGTACCCCTTCCACCGCCTCAATAACTATATAAAGCTCCTTCATGTTGGATTAATTCATTTTAACATTTCTAATCGGCAGAAGAGTGACCTTGAGCGACGATTTCATCCGTTTTTTATCAAATTACGCCACTAAACTCCGTACAAACGCAAATTCATCTTGAATAACGAGTTACAGGAGTACCGGAACCCCGCCGAGTAAATATTGTCAGAATCATTTCTTATCGGGTCCTAAGCGACTGCAAGTGATAGGTAAGCATTTCTACCTTCTAAACTCTCGAAAATTTGTAAGCTTTCGACAGAATTGGATAGAGTTTGAATTGTAGTTATTATCTTTGAAAGATAGTGACATTTGTCGATTCCTAGCATTGAAATAACCTTATTCTCTCAGCGTAAAGGATGCAATTGAGTGGAAATACTGGCTTCAGATTGTAAACTATTTGGGTGAATGAAAGTCGGCATTTGAGGTATGTTAAGGCTTATCTCTTCGGAAAGTTGTTCTAGTCATATAGTGATACGACCTATGCCCTCAAAAGTAGATAATGGTCTTGTATGTTGTGGTTAGCTGCTATAGGACATATTGAGATTATACTATAGTATCCCTTGTCGGGAAAGAGTATGTTAAGTATGACTAAAGCTGGGTGCGCCATAGAGAGTTCCATGTTCACCTGTTTACCATTTAGAGGTTTTATGATATTGTGTTGTCGTGCAAAGGCCTTAGAAGTTTATGGATAGCTGTTGGTCCTGGCTTGGTAAGTTAGACAGCATAGGGAGTAGCCAAGTGATATAAATTTTAGTTTGACGCCAATATTGTCAGTACAGCCCGCCTAGAGGCCGTTGGCGTACCTTGACGCCTCCAGGGCCAGAATTGGGATAGGGTGGTCCTACCTCTGAGTCAGTGGCACCAGAGTTGCCTAGTGAACTGAGCGGAAGCTTTCCATATGATCGGCTAATGTCAGTGAATGTTAGTTTTAGCCGACTCAGTGCTTGTCCTACAGGTCGCTCAGGAAACCACTCTAGTTGTTACAAGTCTGATAGACTAGTCGATGCCCTAAGAATGGAACCTTATTAATAGTGAGATGTGAGGCCAGCATCCCAGGCTACTCTTATAGATACCCAGGTACATGCTTCCATGAAGGGATAGGTCCAGATATACCTGTCCACGAGGCTATGAACCGTTCAGAAGAGCCATCCAAAATCTGGATAGACCAAATTTGTGACTAAGGGACTAGAATCTTAGTTTTATAGCATTACCACTAGGATAAGAATTAGCATGTTGCCTGTGGGAAGTTAGGGCTGACTGCTTAGGAAGGTATCCAGTTGGTAGCATCCCTGTAGTCGTCCCAAGCAAAGGAATCATATAAACGGTCGCCTATGACCTGGTTGTTTGCTTATGAGCCATCATTGCCCTAGCATGACCTTCAAAGTATCACTTAGACCACTCCGGAACTCGCTTTATTCTGTCCAGGCCGTTAGAGATTATCATCACTTCCAGGACCCTCTGATTTGGTGTAGACACACGGGGTGTACCTGTTGGCAACTATACAGACTATTCTAGGGGCAAGTAGTGGTCGCGTTAGGCCTAAGGGCCATACACGCCTTTTGAGTGGCTAGATTGAGATTAAAATGTAGTGTTTCAGTCGGGAGTGACCCCACTTAGGATAGCCTTCTGTTGAACAACTTCAGGGTTGCTAACTGTATCATCGCCTATGGGGCTATAGATCGCTCAGAGGAGCTATGTGATGTCCGGAGGGATTATATTCTGACATATAAGGCCATATTTAAGTCCATCCACGTATGGACCTCTTTTTCTGTCATATTGGCATTACTGACCTTCCGTCGAGCCTTGTGTGCCCAGGATGCAGTTATAGGAGCCCAACGGGCTCAGACACAGTTACAGGAGTCCAGCGGGCTCAGTTGCAGACCTAGAAGCTAGGTGGCTTGGCTATAGTTATCAGTAGAATCATAAGGACCTTGTTAGGGGTATATAGATTGAATTGTACTTGTCAGGGCTTATGGGGGCCCCGGTAGGATATTTCTGTGTTGCTTGTACATTTCGGGCTTATTGGGGCTAGGTTAGGTTCTTGTTTGTATACTTGCTTGTTGAATATAGTTTATGGATCTATAGCTGTGCAGCTTTAGTTCTTATTTGTGTAGTGGCTTATTAGATGCAGCTTATGGATAAAAAAGCTTACAAGTTAAATTTTGCCTTTGTTGCTGATTACTTTTAGTTCTTTATCAGCTTTTATTCAGCTTTATTACTGCCTCACATATTTGGTACATATTGTACTAACACCCAACTATGGGGCGCTGCATACTTGCCTGCAGGGTCAAACAGATAGGTTTCGGGACCTCCTAGCAGCTATTCAGAGAGCAGATTGACCCGCTCCTTTCATTTGGAGTTGTCAAGTTGTAGAGGTTTACCTGCCTTTTATTTGTATAGCATATGGGTAGGCCCGGGCCCTGCCCCGACTAATATTTTCACTCTTAGATGCTTGCAGACTACAGCCTTTTAGTTGTGGGTTGTAGTTGGTTGTGTGGGGCCTATGTATGTTGTGTTGTGCGTTTTGGCCGTGTGGGGCCTAGTTTAGCTAGTTAGTTAGCAGCCTTGTCAGCTATAATATTAATATGACTGTCTGTTTTCATTCTGTTATAACTGACAGTATGGTGGTCTTGTCGGCCCGCATAGAATCCCTTTATTTATACGTTGGATGGGTTAACTATTTTCCTTTACAGGTTGCTATATGTCCTTGTCGGCCCGAGACTGTGTTTACAGCCAAGATATAGCAGTTTGTTTTCTTGATTTTGAGTTGCTGGCAGGCACCAAAGGTGCATATGCTCATCCAGGTCAGCTCAGGTCCTAGTGTGGCAGTAGGTGCCAGTCATGCCTCCCAAGGTGGGGCGTGCTAAACTTGGTATCAGAGCAACATCGTATCCTAGGAAATCTGCAAGTTGTCTTTAGTAGAGTCTTGATTATAAATGTGTTGTGCACCACATTTTATAAGTAGGAGGCCTTGTCTCAGATATCTCCATTCTTATTCTTGGCTCTCCTAGTATGCTCACACATCCACCTCAAAATCCTCATCGCCACGAATTGTATCTTTTGAATATGAGAGTTTTTAAATGGCTAACTATCATTTTATATAACTTACCTTTAAGTATCAATAGAACATTATTATCATACAAGACTCCCGTAGAGAGCCTCCACTTTGCCAATCCTGCACCAATACGATATGTGACATCATCATTGATCTCCTCATTACCTTAAATTAAACACCCCAAGTACTTGAAACACCCTCTCATAGGGATGACCTGAGTATTAAGCCCCCCCCCCCATGCTGACCTCAGGTTGGAGCTTCAAGTGCTAAAAAGGAGAGATATCTAATTAGAGTTTGTCTACAGTGATTCTTTCCCTTTTAGTAGACAATTAGTTGTTGATCAATTAAAGGCATGTCTAATCAAAATTGAAAGATTATTGTTGTTTCTACCGAGTGTAAATGATATACTCACTTGATTTAGTTTATTCTCAAGTTTCTAGTTCCTTTATTCATCTTTTTTTTTTTTAATAATGCTCAAATTTTTGTCTCCAATAAAGGGGCTTATTGAAGAGTCCCCTGCTGAAATATTAGATTTTTAGTTGAACTGAAATATAAGCTATATTAAACCTACATTAAGCTCCTGTTTTGATTTTTGAAAATTTCCCTCCTTTTTATTGGGAAAAATGTATTCTACATTAAATTAGTAAACAATTGAGAATTCTAAAAATCTTTAGATAATCTCTCTTATTTGTGTCTTGCATCGTGGGCTCATTTTCCACAATCCCTCTCTTGCTAATGATTTCCTCTCGACATTCTGGACAGTATAGTTCCTTGCCTTGTTGGATCTCAATAGATGCTAGACTTAATGAAGATAATCCTCCAAATCATCATTGTTTTAACTGTCGTTAGATCTTTTAGCTCCCCATTATGTCTTTAGTTTCTAGTGTTGTGAAATTAGAAGTAGTAAATCAGCTGCTTTGGTTGGTAGTACTAAGAATTAATTTTTTGATAAGGTAAAGTTTAGGTAGTACTAAGAGATTGAGCAAACATTTGTTACATATTAAAATAAAAAGAAAAAAACATACTTGTTATTTTGCTAAATCTATAGCAGCGGAAATTAATTGGTTGAATTAAAGCTAGGAGAAAAATAGAAGTAAATAAAGCTCAATTTTGAATAATAATTTTATACCTGATCTTTCTTTCGGTCACATCTTTGTTGTTGCTCTTCTTTCAATTAAATTTCTTCTCTCTAAAAGCAATTCACATGTCGAATGAATCTTAAATATAAAATGCTAACTTGCCATTTATATTTTGTATCGAGAAGCACAGGGAAGTGTTAACACAAAGAAATATTTTCTTCACTAGATAAGAAATTTCATTACATGACATCATGAAGTGCTAACCTGCCCTTAAAATTATCCCTTTTTACTCTTGTATTATTTTTCTTGTTACTTTTTACCTTCACTAATTGGCTCACCGTAAAGTGACAAAATAACTAATATCTCATAAGATAACAATCATTGTAGTTCTTTTAACAGTGGAATAATAACCAATGTGTCATATTTTTATTTTAGAAAATTAGTGATTTAGCTTTAACGCGTCTTATATGTTTGGATTTTTCATTTTCTTGAGCAATATATATTATGCATATCAACTTGTATGTTATGTCATTCTTGTGAAATTATAGAAAGTTTAGTCATTAAGATGAGTCGACACGATTAATAAAAAGTAACGTGTATATTAGTTTTTTTTTTGCCTGGATTATGATATTATTTTGGATTCAGAACTTCAGTTTCTATGTAAATTTAAAATTAGGATTAAGTTTCGGACTCTTAGCAGTTCCTGCAACTTAGCATAGGCAAAATGTAGCTTAACATTATGATATTAGTTCATTATCAAATCTGTTATATATTATTTTAAGTTTCTATTTAAATTTAGAATCTGATTGAATTGTTAGTCTTATTAGTGTTTCTGAATTTTATATGCGGGATATGATTTATGTCCTTATTATATCCATTGGCTATTGTTATCAGGCGCTGAAGCATACATACATTATCTTTCTTTTTTATAGGAAGTCCTTACAAGAATCAATCTTACTACTTGGAACTTGTGTGGAAGCTTAGCGTAACTTTTTCATGACTACTTTTATAGATGAATGTCATTCGAATTTTGATTCCTCTTCTGTTAAATTTTCTCTTTTGTTGTTAGATGAACAATATGTTATTATAACTATAAAATAAAGATAAAGGTGAATGATCACTTTTCAACGAAGGGAGTATCGGTTATTGATGATATTGAAAATATAAATTCTGGGCCTCATTTGAAGTGATGAAAATAATTGTCTTAATTTTCTTTGTAATAACATTAATACAGAAAGTTACTAAAACTTATATTCCAGCACTTCCAGTCACTAAATTGTAATGGACATGTAATCCATTCACAAATTTAAAATAAAAAATAAATTTTGTGATGGAAAATCTTATGAAAAAATTATTCTCTTATTATAATAGTTTTATAAATTTTTTTTGGTTTAACTTCTTTATGATAATTCTTTTTATTCAACTTCGTACTGCAGTACAAAGTTAAGCACTTTGCTTATCTAATATAGTAACTTAGTAAATAAATTGCTTCTTAACCTTCTTTCTTTTTTCTTTTCCTTTTAGCAGAGAAGATGACAATTTGATCTAAAGGAATATATAAAAGTTAATCAATCAATTAATTAGATAATCAAAGTCTTATTTGAGCTCACATAAATTTTGTTTCGAGTACGGGATACTTTTCAACTTTCAGATATACAACACAGCCGGGATATTATTCTTGAAACAACTAAGAATTTGTTTCGACATCGTCTTAGCAGACATCATAAGCATTTCAAAAAATTTTCCATAAAGGAGGAAATCTTACAGAACATGCCAATAAAGCTTGATAAAGCTGAACGAAAATTTTTGGTGGAATATTTCAATTCTGACTCTTTTTAGGTAATGATGAATACATAAAATTTACAGAGTTAACCTTATAATATTATTAATTTCTTATTCTATTGCGTTTACTTAATTCCAAATATATTCATGAATTCAAATTTAATGCAGAAAGTGAGTGAAAGGAACAAATTAAGAAGCCAAAGCAAGACAAAATATATTTGTGACCGAAAATCCTTTCAAGCAGTATCTTTTGTAGCAGTGAGATATCTTTAATTTGATGTATTTTAATTATTCTCTCTTTAATAATATAATTTGAATTATTTTGATAGAAAGACACAAACAATGGAAAAGAGCTAAACTTTCAAAAACTTTGAGAAACGAGTCACATGAAGAATGGATATTGAATTGATGATTCTTTTGCTAAATTAAATGTACATGAGGAACTCTTATCTTTATTCCTAGAATCTAGGTTTGTTGAAATAAATATTAAAAGTTAAAGCTTGTGTAACTTATTTGTAGGATAAGGTGAAAGAGTTTGTTGATAAAAAGTTCAAGAAATTGAAGGGGGTGCTAATATGGACTCTATTGTGAATGTTGTATTTGTGAAAATTATAGGAGTAAAGTTGGGATATTGACATGGCCTAGGTTCGGGTGTTTAATAGACTATCTTTCCTGCTGTAATTTTCAATATTATTACTACTTCAAGTAGCTCAGATGATGCAAATCCTACAAGTATTATGGATAATATCATGATAAGCACACTTCATCTAATTCATGTAAAAGTAATTTTTTTGGCTGGCCGTAGGTATGCACAAATGCATTTACTTGCTAGAATCAATCTTTATATATGTTGAAGACTCTATCATTTGGCTGTAGTTTTCTACTTATGATTCCAGGATCATCCCAAACAGGAATAAATTTAATTATTTTACGTTTGAATTTATAATTTTTTTTATTGAATTAACCTATTCCATTTTGTAAGAAATTCAATACCTAATTGAAGTCTGTAGCAACTTCCAAGGAACTTTATTTTTTTTCCAGTATGTTTGGAAAGTAGGATATTCCATAAGTATATGCTTAATAGTTTCAATGTTATTGCAAGTCGTGCATGTTGGGTTAACATCGATACTCCAAAAATTTAAATAATGGCTTAATTATCTTGATAAATTATATTTTTACTTATTCCAAAAAGAAAATGTGTAATTACATAATTCGAAAGTTAAATTTTCAATCAAAACAGTACATCCTGCAGATGTGAATATAAACTTGTGTTGAAATTTAGCTTTTATCAAATTATTTTTTGCTATAGCTTTTATCAAATTATTTTAGCTTTTAGCAAATTATTTTTTAATATGTACTTGTGTACTTTTTGATTTTCTTTTATCAAAATATAATTATATTTTTTTGTTGGATGAATATGCGTAAACCGACTGCAAATATGGTTCATGTAATGCACAACGGATTGGAAGATCTATTTAGATTACTATTAGTTAGATTAGAATTTAATGATCGTGGATATATGATGCTTTTTTGTTTTGCAAGTAAACATATATTTTTTAGGAGTAATTATTTGTGAAATTAGATATTTAGTGCATCTATTTATGTATTAAC
>JACEIK010000035.1:101681-124194 GCA_018107945.1 Datura stramonium | reverse complement strand
GTGTATATATATATAGAGAGTTTATTAATTTATATATACATTTCTAAAAGTTTTAAAAGAAATGTCAATTGCCCATATAACAACTACTTTTAAATTGTTAAAATTGTACAACATAAAGTATTGTTGGCAAAGAGTAATTTATGACCACAATAATAATTGTTGGTAAAATTCTTAACAAATGTTAACTAACTTTTTCTGTTACTTTTTACAACAATTAGAATTATAGGCAAAAAATTTAATTTATCGCAATAAAAATTTGTTGTCGCTAAATATTTTCATAAGCCACGACGATATGATGCTTTACCAACCAAATATAATTTATTGCAACGATATTTTTTATTGCGTTAAGTTGGCTTTTAGCAACAAGTTTTTTTTATTGTTGCAGAAATTTTTTTCAATGATTGTTATTGCCACGGCATGCAACTAACTCTTTTTTCGTTGCCAAAAATACTTATTGCAATGATATTCGATATATAGCAACAAAAAAAATTTATTGAAATTCCCTACTTTCTTGTCGTGAGTATGAAGAGAGCTTTCAAAAGCTCAAGACCTTGTTGACCATGGCTCCTATTCTGGCGCTACCAGTGGAAGGTAAAGACTTTGTGGTTTATTGTGATTAGAGGTGTTCACGGTTTGGGTAAAAATAGAACCAAACCGATTAAATAAATCGATTTTTATTTGGTATAGTTTGATTTTGTATTATATTTTTAAAATCGATAATATTTGATTTGGTTTTGGTTTTTTCAAAATAACCGAACCGAACCGATAAATATTACATCTCATGATTTTCAAAAATAACACTTAACTTTAGATTTTAAAATAAATTCATAACCTTGAAATTTATGAAATTATATATATATATATTATAATTATGTATATATAATATATTATTTTTATACTAATTGTATTCATCAGATTTTATTTAATAAATAAAAGACTACAAGTATACAATCAAAGAGAAATAAGAGGCTCATATTGGATCCAAATCCAACAAAATAAACTAAATAAGGTTACAACATTAAGGTCATTGTTGGTAGGGTGTTCACGATTTGATAAATACCAAACCGTCAGTAAAGTAACAGTTTGGTTTGAATTGTGGTTAGTTTGGTTTGGTTTAAATTTTAAAGATCCGGTGTTTTGGTTTGGTTTTTAATTTTACTAAAAAAAAATCAAAGAAATAACAAATTTCTTTTTATATTTTAAGATATTTATTAAATATAAAATTATAATTATTTGAATATATGTTTGTAGTTTTCATAAATAATTTAAATATTTTATATCTTTTAATCATTAATTCTAGTTTTTTTAGTATACTTTATTTCACATACACTACAACACTTTTAAATTCTATTACTTAAAAATATGTCCAAACCCAATACTCTAAGTCTAATTGTTTATATGTGGTGTGACATATAGCTGATTTTTTTTTTCTTCGATAGACATTCATCTACTCTTCAATCGTTTACCTCTTTGATTTTGAAAATTGACCATTCTATATGAAGTTGTATATTGTTTACGTGCGGATATTAGATATGTGAAGCGAAAAAACTTCTACATTAATGCAAATTACACATGCTAAAACTTTGGAGCAGTGTTGAAAAATAGAAGATTGATACATTCATCTCGTGATAGTAGAGAGAAATTTATTGATTCTTAATGTTCACTTGAAATAATTTTCTCATGTCTCTGTTGTTTTACTTTTATTAATTTATCATTAGCTAGTTATAAACCAATCCGAATCAAGCCGAACCAAACCGACAAGAACCAAACGGATGGTTATTTATTTTATTTTTTTTAGTTTTTTTATTTTATGCATTTAACAAACTCTACCTATAAATTAGTTTGGTTTGATTTTAATCAAAACGAGCCCAAGCCCAGAACCATGAACACCCCTAGTTGAGCTGCTTCCACTTTTTCAAAACCTAAAAAAATAACGCAGCAGGTCATTTAGTCTTTGATTCACGGCAGTCGGCTTGATGCGGCGGTGCGGCGATGTTTCTACGATGAGAAGTTCAATTAAGGAATATGATTGTTTTTGCCTCCGTAGGTTTTGTTTATTTTTTTGTTGGAAAGTTGAGTTGAAGCCAAAGTTCATGTTTTGCAATTAAGTAATAAAATTAATCAATGCATTGCATTCAAGGTTCTTGTTTTAGAATTTTTTACTTAATTTAATACTTTAAAGTTGTGTTAGATATTTAAACTTTGGATTGTTGTGTTAATGATGAAAAATTAACAACTAAGCGCAGCAAGTACTGATGTTATGCCTAATGTTGGTAGTATTTTATTGGTTCTTCATGCAATGTACAAATAACATTCGGTCCATATCATATTAAGTTATGGTTATATCTTTATCTCTTGATTTTAGTAATGCATAGTTTCTTCATTGATTATTGTAATTTATTATTCATTTTTTTATTTTTCGGTATGATGAATAGCCAGAATAATTGAATCAAGCAGAATAGAAATCGATAATAACTAAGTGATAAATATATATTTTAGTTGATTTAGTTTTGATTTTAATAATTTTTAAAATGACGATTAATTTGGTTTGATTTTGATTTCAACCAATAATCGAACCAGACCACGAACACCCCTAAATGATGTTGCAATCACTGATGCAGTTTGGGTGTATATGTTAATGCGGGAAAGACGGAGTCATTGCGTACGCTTCACAGACGACTAAAGTGTGAGAAGAACTACTCACGCATGACTTGGAGTTGGAAGTGTTGGTGTTTACCTTGAAAATCTAAAGGTATTACACAGCCATAGGGCCCATTATTGAGGTGTTCCGCAGAGCCATATGACCTACAATATGTATTCACCCAAAAGGATCTTAACCTAAGGCAAACAAGGGTGGATAGGCGCCCAGGACCATGATGTCTGATCATGTATCATCGGGGAAGGCTAATGTGGTGGTGATCTTTGTGAAAAGTTGTAAGTATGAGTAATTTGGCTTTAACGTGGAAACTACGGCGCCCGATAACTAGGAAGAAGTTCAGACATTGGCCAATAGCCTTGTGAGACTTACTGTTGTCGAGTCGGGTGAAGTATTGGCAGTCTTGGAGGCTAGATTGTCATTCTTCAGATGAAGTTAAATCCAGAGCAATTTGAAAGATGCAAAGGCGAGTAAGATTCGTGACTGTTCTTGCGATGGGAGGCGGAGGCGGTAATAGATGACCAAAAAAGGGATCTTGAGGATAAAGAGTGTGTATGTGTTCCTTGAAGTTTGATGACATCATCTGCTCCATATTATTAGAATCTCACAACTCTATACACCCTCGTTTAAGTGTATCATGACTGGCTTAACGCTATTGTTGGAGCGAGGATGAAGAGAGACATTGTAGAGCATGTTGCTAATGCCGAAGTGTAGCAAGTGAAGTACGAGCATTATAAACTGAAGATGTCCTAGAAGTATGCCCATCCTAGAATGGAAGTGGGAGCGGTGGTAATGGACTTGTAATTGTCTTTGAGAAGACACATGAGAAAAGGATCAATTAAATTTGAGTCATTATAGATAGGCCAGTAAGTACCCACTTCTTACCGGTTCGGTGACTTACAATATAAGTTAGCCCAAACTATGTCAAAGAAATTGGTTTGGTTGCACGTGGTGCAGGTTTTGATTATCTTAGACATAGGCAAGCGATTTATTTCACATTTTTGGAGAACCTTATGTTGGTGGGCACTATCTTTGCGGACTTGATAAACATTCCACCTGTCCGGATCGTGATCGAGAGAGGATGATCCAAGTGTTGAAGGATATGCTCTAGGGCTTGTCTTTGATGAGAACTTTGAGGTATGTCGGGATAAGTTCTTACCCTTGATAAATTTGCAAACAAAACAACTATGCTCAAGTATTGACATGACTCTGGATTTGAGGCCTTATATGGGAAATATAAATCCCATATTATTTGGTTTAGGTAAATTTAGAGGTGAGGCCATAGACCTTTGATTGAATTGAAGGAATCCTTGCAGAGAGAGGAGTCACGATAATCTAAGAAAGGCTCTGACGGCCCTAAACCAAGCTGAAAACAATATGCTGACGAATATGAGAGATGTGAGTTCATGAAGGAAATGCAGTCTTGCTCAAAGCTTTCCGCGATGAGAAGGGGTGATATGATTGGAAAATAGGAAAAGCAGCAGCACAAAATTTGCCAGTATTTGAGGTCTGTGTAGGGGAGCGTAACCTACGAGCGGCCTTGCCGCTAAATTTATTTGGAGTTCATCTAGTATTTCATGTCTCCATGCGAAGAAATATCATAAGGATGATGCCATGTTCAATGGGATTCACTATCTCTTGACAGAATCGTGTCTTATGAAGAGGAGCGGTGGCTATGTAATAGATAGAGATGCAAGTTGAGATCAAAGGAGATAGCGACTGTAAAGTTCCACTTGGAAGAACCATCCAATACAGAGGAAGATAGTTGGAGACAAAAGACTTATGAACAAATAATAAACTATTGGTGATCATCATATTTCCTTTCTCTTGCTTTCTTTTTGACCATTAGGATGAACAATGTTTCATTGACATATGATGTAGCGATCAAATCTGTGGGTATGGGATTAAGGCTAGACCAACCTATTTAAGCCTAGACACATGGTGAGGGAGTGTTAGAAAGTTAAATTTAAGATTTGTTTTGAGGATGAAAGCTCTGTACAGAGGTGGAGCTGGTTGGGGACCCTTTGCGGTGGTGGGAGTCTGACGTAGCGAGACATGTGATAGTTGGAGGTACCTTACGGGGAGGGGAGGATTTAGCAGGTGGGGATAACGTGGCGAGGCCTTGCTGCCACAACGAGTCCTTTGCGTGGACAGCAGTGTGATGGTTTTAAGTTAGAATTTCGGGTTTTTCACCCAATTACTCTAAGGCACGAACTCTAAGAGTAGGCGAATTTCGAAGTAAACCAGGTTCTCTTCCCAAAGGTAAGATTTTTAGCTAATTCTCTTCCCATTTGATTCTAATAGAATCAAAGGATAGTCTCTAATGGTGAAATTCCTTAAGAACCTAGGGTTATGAAAACTGGGCGGGGATTATAAAGTGACTGAATGCGGCTCTATACTTAAAGTAGGGAATGATCTCTTCTTGGGGAATGTGAAGGTACGTATGTCGATTTTGGGAAGTTTAAGACTTGGGTGTTGATTAAGTGAGACTTCTACCATTGGTAGCTGCTTATAAGGGGTTCAAGGGTAGAAACTCCATGAATGAGTAGGAATTGCCTATGTAGGGAATAAAACGTGATGAATTGACTCTTGGGATATTACATTTGACCAGAATAATGAGGAGAAGGTGGTAGAATCAAATTCTAGGCCCGAATGAAGTGTTAGATGATTGAATATGGTTTATTTACTTGTTAGATTTTGAACGTTTGGAAGTGTTACGAAAAGGCAAAATTTCTCTTAGTCATTGAATTCTCTCTTCGAAAATTGAGGTGATTATGGTTTATAAGGGTTAGACTTTAGATAATGACATATGTGTATGAAATTACAACATGCTTAGTTGATCTTCAAACACTAATTAATGCTAGATTAGTGTCATTGTTGTATTGATAGCTCAAAACTTGAGGTGTTGATTATTGGAAAAATTTGTATGAATGTGGTACTTTGCAATATTCAATGTGTTTCCCTTTAGTGTCCATGAATGGTTAATTAATGATGAGCGAAACCAAGAAGGTTGGAACAGTTGATACCTGAATGGTCACTGTGAATTGACCCGATTGGAAGCATATAGAACAAGGAAATAATAATGAGTAACATGTTTTATCTTGAATGAGAGGTTATTGCAGAGGTGATGTCAAGTGACGATTATGGTAATATGTTGGCTCATGTTCGAACATACGAACGAGGAGATGAGTTGGAGCGGGTAACACACCGTATAGTAAATAATTTCTAGAGTCCCTGCGGTCATGGCTTTGGAAGGCGAAATACACAACCCTGCGGCATGTATTTACAGTGATAGGTGTTGAGCGTATGTATGGTGATGTGATGGAGGCGTGTGCCCGGCCAAATTACCAATAGTATGATCTTTGAAGAATGACCGAAGAGTGAAGATTGGTTCGTGGATTTGAGAAGCCGTGTGAAATTGAAATCCTTGATAAAATAATTTTTGTGGATTAATGTTGATGTATTTGTTTATGACTATACTTATACTTGCAAAGTTATGTGTGAATGTGTAAAGTTGAGAATTAATTGTTGAAGTTTGGTTGTATATTACATGTGACCAAGTTGATGAGTTGATTGTTGCAATTTTAGCTATGCATAAGCAGTATGAGTTGATGAAGCTGATTGTTGAGAAATTGCTAGTGAAATCTAAGATTGTTAACAGTGAGTTATTTCTCGTGGCTACCGCGCAATGTTCCCTTCATTTGTTTAGAGGCTAAGCTGGCTAGTAAAGTCTGCTATGACAAGGCTAATCTGGTAAGAGGCCAACTTAAATCATACTATAGTTATTCTAAAATTTATGTTACTTGGTATTATACTTGGTGATAAATGTTGTTTATTTATATGCATATACATTATTTTTTAAGATCGGCGATGATGCCTACTAGTACAATATGTCATACTGACGCTATCTTGCACTTATTTTCTAAGTGCCCGGTGCGACAGAGAGGATTAAGCTCGACCCTATCGGTAAGGCAGCATCGGTTATCTAGGGTGGTGATTTCATTACGACTACGCAAATCCTCCTAAAAGAAGATGTCTTTGATTTATACATGAATTTTTGTTTATTTTGTTTTATTACTTGTAGACAATGATTAGTAGATGTCTTTGGTGTGACTTTCGGTTAGGGATGTAATAGTTAGATGTGGCAAACATTTCCTTTTATTATTGTAAGACTACTGCATTTTACTTTGAGATTACTTATTTTATAGTAGAATGTTTGCCATTGGATGGAGTAATTGGGGCGTGTTGGTTCGCCCACTAGGGGGATTTAGTAGGTGTCAATCATGATCACTTGGGTCGTGACGAGTTCCCCTACATATAGGGGTGGATTTTGTTATTTCCATTAGACAAAATATTATAAATATATTATTTTTTTTATTTTTTTTATTTTTTTTATTTTTTTTATTTTTTTTATTTTTTTTATTTTTTTTGAAAAAATTAATTGAGGTAATATTAATTCTTTAACTTGATATCTTTGGTTTCTATTAAAGTAAATTAAAAAAAGTAGTGGTCTTGTATTAATTATTGTCTCTAATTTCTTCAAAATAGGGGTCTAGATCACTGTTGATCTAAGTTCTTGAATTGACTCTATTAGTATCATAATTAGTTTTAATCAAAGTAATTGTGAATACTAAGATCAATTAGGATTCTTAGCACTTAATCTTGAAATTTAGGGATTTTATTCACAAATTTCACATATCTTTAAATCTTTTGTCTTTAATCTTCATAGTTTTGCTTTAGCATTATTTTTCTTATTGTTATTCAAGTAATAGATTCTTATCACTAGTAACCAAAAGAATTAGACGAGAAGGCAAGAGTAGATTGTTTTGACACTTATGCTCACCGTGATCGAGAATTACCTCAATAAGAATATTGTTTGCATTGACATCAATCTATGCTTTAAATATCTATCGGTGATGTTAAAAAGCTTGAGTTTAATAGTGATCTTGATGAATAAACATACATGGATCAACCCAAAGGGTTCGTGCTTTGAGAAAATGAAAAAGAATTATGTAAATTGGTAAAATCATTATACGGATTAAACAAGTTTCAAAACAATGAAATGAAAAATTTGATGGTATTATATTATCAAATGGTTTTAAATACAGTGAAATAGATACATGTCTTAAATTCACAAAGAATTATGGAGTGAAAATATGTCTTTATGTTGGTGACATGCTAGTATATAGGAACCAATATGAAAGACATAAATGAAACTAAATACTTAACTCCTCAGTTTAAAATGAAAGACTTGGGAGGCTGTTACTATCTTAGGTACTAGAATATAAAATGGAGGGTTTTGTTTTATGTCAATCTACTATTGATAGATTCTCTAAATTTAATCATTTGGATATTAAGAAATCTAATACTCCATTTGATGCTTCCATTAAGTTGGTTGAACTACAGAAAATTTATTCGTGAATTAGACTATGCTAATCTGGACAACAATGTGACCAAGCATTGTATTGAGTTGGATATTGCTTTTGCAGTTTTGTAATATAAGATATATACATAATCCAAGTAATGATGATTGGAGAGAGAGGTATAACGAGAAACTTAGATACCTTAAAAGAACAAAAGAATTTGCTTTGTATTATAAAAGATTTTCTTTCAGTTTTAGAAGGATATTTTAATGCTTGTTGGATAACTAATATTGGCGATAACAAGTCAACTTGTGGAGGAGAGATTTTATGGGCTTCTACAAACAAACGTGTATTACTCATTCGGAGTTTATTGTACTGACAACTGTAGGTAGATAGAGAGGCAAAATGACTCAGAAATTTACTATTAAATATAGAGTAGTGGCCACAATCAATGATAACACAACCAAGGTTAGAGTTTAACGTAATTAAATTATCATTAAGAATCATTACCTCTATTATTGCTCTACAAAAGGTAACAACAAATTATTCTGTAACCGTTAGCAAGTACTGAAACTTGTTACTTATGAAAATGAGGGTGAGTACAAAAGTACTCTTAGTGAACAAACCAAACTTCGGATTAAGAACTAAGTTTAGGATTAGAACTTGGTAACTCTAAGATGGACTTGGCTTAAAACTTCATCTATATATAAATATTTAAAGTGGTGTTGTTTCAGCCAGAGTTGGTAAAGTGTTTATGAGTTCAGGAGATTACACAAGATCTTAATAGAATGCTAAAATTCACGATGAACAAGTTGTGAAGTTGGTATAATTTATGTGTAAAATTTTCTGTCTTTATCATTAAGGAAATTGTAGTTCAATAGGAAATTAATTCGAAAAAGATTTGAATCGTTTATATAAGTAGAAAGTTCAACTCAAAAGAGACTTACTATATGTATAAATACCATAAACAACATCAATTACTAACTAAATGAGATTGTTAGTATTAGTTAGTTATTTATGGGAAGAAGTTTTTGTGAATATATTTTTCAGTCATCTTTTAATAAAAAAACATAAAAAATAAAAAAATTAAAAATATTTTTAAATTTAACTTTCATAATGCTTAGTTCCAATTTAAAAGGTGTCTTTTAAAAGGGTGATAATGGTTTTCACCCTCAAATTTGCTTCAAAAATTCAAAAAGGAACCCCCTCAATTTAAAAGCGGCTAGTTGTGATTGAAAAGGTGTCAAATCCTAAAGGGTTTAAATTTGCTGGTTTGAGCAGACACTTAAGTATTATAAATATCTAATTACGCTAAAATATAAAAATATCAGACTTTTCTTTCTCTTTCACTTTTGTTACAACACAATATTATGTTTTTTTTGGGAAAAATGGAATTAATTGTTGATATTCGAATTTTAATGGCTTTGTAAAATCTAGAATAATTCAGCTAAATTCTTCCTGATATTTATTAAGAGATTTAAATACTTTGGGATAATAAATACTATCAAAAACCAATTTTAAAATTCCTATAATTTTTCTAATAGTAATCACCAACACACATTCCTCTTTAAATTCAAAGACTTCAATACATATATATACACACACTCACCTCAACATGTAACACTAATCTTTCTTGCAATTTAAAACTATCTACACTGATCCCTCTTTTTTCTAGTTTTTTTAAAAAAAATACTTTGAGTAACTCATTTTCAAAGGCAAAGTTTTGGAAATGTGACTAATTTCCTTTTAACATATTTTGTTATACTTACTCTTCCTTTATATGATACACTTTTTTATTTAATTAGTTTTTAAAATATATATATTTTTGTTAACAAATATTTAATATCACTATTAATATTTTATTCATATTGAGTCCAACTTATTTAGCAAAAAGTCTACAAGAATATATTTTTTATTTAAAAATTCATTTATTTTAAGAGTAATTTTTGATACATTGCAAATCTTCTTATATTTTTAGTTTCATGTTAATTAAATTATATCACGTAGGTGAAACGGGCAAAGTAAGCGTTGTCAAGCGTCACTCTAATTTACGCACTAACTTTTTCAGACTTTGTATCCTAATGAAAAGCAAATGATGTATGCTTATAATCCAAGAAATATAGATAGACTATTATACAAATTAATTAAATTAATGAAATATTTCACTACTTAGTGCTACTTAATGCTAGTTAAGATTACTTATTTTCAACTTAATGATACTTGTTCTCACTTAACATTACCTGTTCCTAGTAACACTGCCAATTAACGCTACGTAATGCTAGTTAAGACTACTAATTTCAATTTAAATTAATACTACTAAACTATACCTATTCACACTTAAAGCTATATTAGCAAAGAACAGATTAATATATAGCGTATGAATTAAAAAACAGTAGTGCTTTGAAAGTAATAATACTTGTGGTATAGGGTCTATCAAGGTAATAACTAGAGAAAATAAGGAATTCTTACTTTAAAATTAATAAATCATATGAGTGAAGAAATTAACAAGAAATATTTATTAGAACTAAAGATAAAGTTTCAAAATAAAAATCCGTAAGTAAAACTATTTAAGTATGAAAAATTACTAGAAATTTGAAGCCAAAAAATCAAAGATACTCATACTGAACCTAGTTGAAATAAATTTTCTTTAGAAAAAAAAAAAGATAGGCAAAATAAGATAAAAATTCAATAAAGACTAAGAAATTAGAATCCTCGCTATCAAGTTACAGTGAAAGAGACTAAAAGAGACATAAAACAAATGGACATCGGTGAGAATTCTAAAATACGTAGTTTGATAACTTTTTGGATTTGGCAATATCAAGGATGTACATATTACCAATGGAGAACCTCAATTTCATCTCTCTTTTGTATCAATACACTTTCTATACACTTTGGATAGTAGGAATATTATTTCTAACCTTCACATTGCCTTGGCCAAGGTTTATGTCCTCCTTCGTGTAATTTTAATTTTGGAAAAACTTAAGACCGGAGTCATGCCTAAACTCACTCCATATGAATGGGATTACAAATAAAAAACAAAAAACAAAACAATTACTATAATTTTAAAAAAATAAGCATCTCGTAATTAGCATATCAAAAAGATGTGTCACCTCTCTTTATATATAATCTATATTAGTTCAGTACGTTAGAATTACTAGTTTAATTTTCTAGTACAAACCCTAGATATGTTATTAACAAGTACATTCATTATTTTTTAAAATAATATAATTAAATAAACATGAAAAAATTGAAAACTTTCTATTCCTCCATGCGAACACATGCCAAAGCCAAAAAAACAATAACGTAGGTAGCTAATAAGAATATAATAGTCAAATGCCATTTACATATAGCATTAGCAGTGCATATATAAAAATGACTACGTACTTAATTAAAACCATGGGAAGAGGGCCATAAAAATTGTTAGGTAATTTCAACATGAAAAGTTGCAACTTACAACAAATTAAGTATCTAAGCTAGTTCACCATATATAACTAGCTAGCGTTAATTAATTAGTCTTTCTAGTACAAAACCAATTTAAATTATTAGAATTTTCATTTAATTAAACTGCAGTGGAGATTATTATAATTAATATATAATGCTACATTCTTTCATGTAGATTTGGCTGCATTGGCTGAACTCGTAGGGAAAATGGCATCTGGTACTCGTAATCCCTTTCTCTTTGATGATACACTTCCTCTTGAATCCCTCTCATATTTCCACCCATCGCTGCCATCTCCTTTTGGTGCTGTCATTAACATTAAATATATACCCACTTATTTTCCAATAAATGTACAATTTGAAGAGACAAAATACTTGGCCAAGATCACTATGAAATGAATAGAAAAATGATTTGTTGGCTCTCTGTGTGTGTGTTGGGAGGAGGCAACAATTTTATAAGCGCGAAAATGGAAGACCTTATGGGTGTGTTTGGTAGGAAGGAAAATGTTGGAAAAACAAGTGATTTTTTACTTATTTTCTTGTATTCGGCATGCAAGTAAAAAATATAAGACAACCTGGGGTGGGGGTGGAAGTCTGTTCTTTTAATTTCAAAGAGCATGTTTTAAAGAAAATATTTTACAAAATTTTTGACCAACCAAACCGCGAAAAAATAAAAAACACTTTCTAAATATATTTTCCTTAGTAACAAACACACCCTATATGCATTACAGGTAGTCAACATATAGAAGCACTGTATAATTGTTCTCTATATAAGCAGTACTGTGAAAATTGAAAACCTTGTATTCTTCTCAGGCATGTACAAATATAAGTGGCATATGGTGAAAATGAGTTTCTCTGGTAATTCAGAAGGAGAGAATGAATGCCAGGAATTATTATAGCTAGTGATAAGTATAACTCTTGATATATAGTTAGTTTTCTCATGTTTGCACATAGTCAAATTAAGTTATGTTCTTATGACTTACCAAAGCATATTGAAGTTGCTTGTGTTCCTCCTCCAGAATCTGATCCTGAATTATTTTAATTTCCCACAAATGAATAAAGCCATTAGTTACTAATACTAGCCCCAAGGGCTACTTATGATTTCATTTACACCCACACTACACAACACACATATATATTGTTATTTGCACACTTACATTTTCCTGACCATCCTCAAGATCTCAGACTGAAACAGTAAAGAAAAAGAAAGAACAGGCATCAAAGTACTTTTTTTGTGTCAGTTTATAAAGTTGATTAATTACGTACTGAGAAAAATTGGGGGAAATTTTAATTACCTGTTTGGCACTGATACTAGAAAGCCCATTTTGTAAGGCTTCTTCCATAACCATAAGTTCTTTGTGGTTCAGTGAATTGATATCTTCTCCTTTAGGTGCCTGCACACACACATGTAGCTTATAACGTACATATATATGCAAGAGTGTTACTGGGTGATAAATTTAAAAAATTAAATATATAAAGGAGAAAATTAAAAGAGTGATCAATTAAATTTACCTGAGCTTAACCTGCATACTGTCATTCTCTTTTCTTGATTCTATCAATTTCATTGCTCAAGTTCTGTATAGTATCCCCATTTTATTCTGAAGCTCAAAATATATAAAAAAGTATACTCAAGATTCAACAAAGGTGTTAATAAATAAATGCAACTGTGTATTATTATTTGAACTTGTTTCTACAATTTTCTTTAATTAATGACCGAGAAATCCATTTAGCGCCTACCCTCAAGCCCAACTGCAGCCTTCAAAATTTGTCTAACGCCGATCCATCTACCCTTCTCTTCTTACCTATCAGGCCTAGTTTGTATGACACAGAGCTCGAACTTGATTTAAAGATTATGTTGTACCCTTAGTGAAATTATTGGTATTACTAGAGAAGCTAAAGATTTTTCAACCATGAATTAATGAAAAATTTATGTTGTAAATATGATTTTCAATCATTTCTATCGAATCAATTCATTGAAAAATGCGTGATGATTCTGTTGGATAATTCAAGAAAGCTTGTGATTTTTTCATGTAAAACACTATTATTTTTTTCTCATCGATTCAATCAAAATATTTTTCACTTAATATTTCAATAGAAAAATAGTGATTTTTAGTAGTGTAATTGGAAATCGCGCTGATTTTGCAAGGTACTAAAAATTGCTAGTCTTTTAAGAATTTTTAGTTATAGTTTACCAAAGAAATTGCATGAAAGATAAAGGAAAAAGAAAAAAAGAAGAAGAAGAAGAAAGAAGATGATTTTTGTGTTAATTTTTCCAGATCTATTGATAGACGATGTAACATCTCACACAGGATTTCTGTTCTTTATGAATCTATCCATAAAGAAGCATTCATGATTTTCAGTATTGAGACATCTAGAGAGAGAAAGATAGTATCGTAGCCGCACAAACATCCTATTTGTAGATCTGGTCCTAGATTTCATGTTTCAAGTCACTTGACATAATTTTAACAAAAACCACAGGAAAAAGCCAGAATCTTGCTGAAGAAAAAGCATACTTTGTACATAACTAAGTGAAACTTATATATATATATATGTACCTCATGCTTAGCATCCCATAGCCTCCTCCCAGAAGTCTTTTGGTAACCATCCAGCAGATCACTTATCCTTAATATTATTATTTTAAAAAAAAGAAAGAAAAAGAACAACCAAGAAATTAGGGTTTTTATTTTCCCCTCAAGCCAAAACTAAAATTTTAATTTAAACATGACAAACACGCTAGTGGAAGGGCTACAATATTCATGTCTTGCCAGAACTACCAAAGATGATAAGGGAGACTGGCATCTAAGGTAGTGATTTCTTTAGCTTCTTGATTATCCATTTCTTCTCTTGGAGTAAGTTACTTGCCTATTGCTTGAGTTTTCTATTCTCTTTATCTCTATTTTCCCTCTCCCCATGCCTACACACAAAGAAACTAACTTGTTGAAATTAGCTCTTGAAGAGGGAATTTAATTTGATGAATTATTGATATAGAGGAAGAAGATGAGAGAAAAGAGAAAGTAATGGCATTTTTCTATTAGAGGTTTGGCCGACCAGAAACTTTCTATGTTTCTCAGCAAAGTAGGTTTTTTTATGGGCATTTGACGGTGCCAAACCACTGATTAATATCTGTCCTTTGATCCTTCTTCCTTTACTGGCTTGTTAAATTAAACATATACAAAACCTCTTATCCCTCTGTTACACTTTTTATGTAGGTCTCTCCTTTCCATTTTCTAATTAATCAACCAAGTTTTTAATTATAATTATAACCATTAATTATTTGCTGAAATTATATAGTTCAACACACCTAACTTCAAACTTAAATATGTGCTTTTGCAATTAGAATTTTAGACATTTTGTTCTGAAGTTAGGCATCTGCTATTCTTGACCGGAGATCCATATGTCTAAAGTTTAAACTATCAAGTCTATGCGAAGTTGCATATATATAGCCATTGAATTGAGTTTAAGGCTTTTTTAAGATTAAGATTGCATGAATTTGAATACACATTTGAATATTAAGATGTGCATTATGATTGAGATAACTAAATTTAAATAGACATTTGAATACTAAGACATGAATACTAAATAATTAAGACTTTATTTTTTTCAACATCTCAATGTATAAAACTTGTCTTTATGTAAAAATTAATAAATATAAGATTTGCAAAATATTAAATTAATTTTAATAGTATATCAATAATATTTTAAAGAAAAATTATATGACGGTTGATAGTGGTGATGCTAGCGGTGGTGGTTGTGAGTGCCAACTAGAGATGGTGTTAGCTAATGGTGTGTGCGTATAGTAGTTAGTGGTATGGTAGCTAACAATAGTGGTAGATGGTGGTAGTATTGATGGTGGCGGCCCATAATCGTGGAGGATGTTAGTGGTGGCAAATGATTGTGGTGATTAGCATTATTATATAATGGCCTCTTGATGGTATTGGTTGTGTAGTAGTGGTGGTTGTTGTGGTAGTGATAGTTGGTGGTGATGATCGTAAATGGTGGAGTAGTGTGGTGACGGTTGATTGTAGCGATATATTGGTCATGGTGGTGGTTTTGGCCGAGATGGTAGTTGTGGGTGGTGGGTAGTGATAGTTGATAATGGTGGTGGCGGCCGCATATGATTGATCCAAATAATGCACTTGGGACTTCCAATTTATTTGGACTCGATATGCGACTAATATGCAGTCGCATATGACGTGCAAACGCATATAATTGGTCCTCATATTCGCTCTCGAGCTATTTTAATATTTTTTCAAACTCCAAATCTTCTTGTACACTAGGTATATGTTTAGATATTAACTTCCATATACATTACACACCGTTTCATTATACTTGAGGTTAGTTCACGATAAATTTGACGGTTGAGGATCTATCACGCATTTACGGAGCGTTACAATATTATGAAATTGGTGAACTATCATCATTGTAGAAATCCTTACATAAATATCTTAATGATATTAAAACTTTGTTACATATTTATTGAGCAAATAAATATTTGTAGTATAAAAATTAAATGAATTACATAATTAACTAGGATTGTAGTCTTGTCTTATCAAATGGACAAAGCGTAAAGATGCAAAATATTAGTTGGAACTTGGACGTCAAACTTTGGTATAAATTTGAATATAACCTAGACCTTGCAAGGGTCTTGTCTAGGTCATGAGTGATCAAACCTTAGAATAAATGAAATTAATCAAATCTTAACCATCAAATCAAAATGTTTGGTCTTGTTGTAGTGATCGACTACTACAATAGGTCTGAAAGGGTGGAGAAGGGGAGGATTGTCTTAAAATGTCTCTATCCATCAAATGAAGGAAAATTTCAGTCAAAAAAAATCAAATTCAAAGAGCCAAAGGGTATATAAGTTTCTAGACCTAGGTTGGGTTTTACTGATTGATGTCCCAATGTTTAATTTCATTGGGTTTTGGCAAAGATTCAATCATTTGCCTTGTGGACCAATGTTTAAGTGTACACATAATGTGGTCAAAAATGTAGTCTGGATAAAGAAGTTCTTCAGCTTCTTGGAAGATCAAATATTGCGTGTAGATTTTATTTCATTGCCAATTAGAAAATTTTTATTTCTTCTATTTATTGAAAAAAATCACTTAACAATACCGTATCCTCAAAAAAATCACTCAATCGGCTGAATATTTTATTTACCCCTTTAAATTATTGATTTTTATTATTCTTTTACTTTTTAATAGTATTACTTATATATATTTTTTTAATTTAGATGGACCCAACTACAGAATAAATTATTTCATTTATTTATCAAGTAAAAAAAAGTGAAAAATAGTTTTCAGGAAATATCATGAATCAGGTAATTAATAATAAAATCAATTGAGTAGTTTCCAAACATATATAATGTAAAATGAAAGACCTTTCAAATTCAAACTCAATTTTGATTCGTTACAAATTTATTGATTAAAAGTAATTAAAGAACTCGTCAATTCTTGATGATGGTTTGCTATCAAGAATTTAAACAAAAAGTGGATAACGTTGATAAAGATTATTATCAACGAAATTGATAAATCTTAAAAAATTCCGTATATTTGTTTGAATTTATAAAATTAGGTTATGTTTGAAAAGTGTTTTTAAAGTATTTATTTGAATAATAGAATTTAAAAAATAATTAATGCTCGATCAAATTTTTTAAAAGTGCTTTCTAAGTATATTTTTGTCAAAGTATTTTACAAAAAGTTCTGTAGGAAAAAACGCTATTTTTAATTTCTGCTACTTCAAGAAACACCTATTTTTTTCTAAAAAAATTTAATCAAACACTTCATTAAAAATAAATAAATAAATAGCTTTGCTTTTTGGCCTTCAAAAATTTGCTCAAATAGACTATAAGAAAGATTTTTAGAAGTTTGGTCAAATATTAATTGTTGAATAAAAGTGTTTTTAAAATTGATTGATCAAACATAAATTGTTTCTTACAAAAATATTTTGAATAAAACACTTTTCAAAATAAGCTAATTTTTAATCAAATATGCTCTAACTTACGGCTTGACCAATTAATTTACTAAATATGTAAAAATTGATCCAAAATACAAATAATATATATACTAATTATATATATTATATGTATAATCTATACACACTTCATATGTATTTTAAATTCAAATCATCCAAAACATTGAGCAGTAACTAGTTTGGTAAAAGCAGTTAACTGACTAATAAAATGGATTAAATATCACGTAATTACCGAGTAATTTTACATGAAAATGGATTAATAGTCACATTGGCCAAATTTACCGGAAGGCCAAAAATGCTTATTTTTAAAAAAGTACTTATTTTAAAAAAATGAGGTGTTTGTCAAGTTTTTGTGAAAATAAGTGATTTTAGGGAGCGTTGTTTTGAAGCTAAAAAAGTAGCTTCTTTCCAAAAGCGCTTATTTAAAAAGCAGACACATGAAAAATAAACAGCACTTTTCAAAAGTTTGGTCAAACATTAATTGTTTCTCAAAAATATTTTTAAATTTATTGGTCGAAACCTGTGTTTGTAAAAGTCTTTTTTTAATAACTTTTGAAAAAGCAATTCTCAAAATAAGATGATTTAGGAAGCTTGGCCAATGGGCTATAAATGTCATGCAAATACCAACTAATTTTACATGAAAGGGTAATATTATTTTATCTTTATAAGGATAAAGAGTCAATATTATTATATCTTATATATGTAGGATATATGTCGCTTTTAGATATATATTCACTATATATATATACACTGCATTGTTCGTGTATCTCGCGTCAAATATATATATAACTAGATGGTTGGTCTAGAGTGCGTGCACGGGCCTTTTTCCAAATATTGTTGGATTAAAAGCAATTAAGTTCAAAGCAACAAGATATGGATATACATGCTTCTTATTATGCGAGAACAAAGTGAAAGTATTACATTGATAAGATCTGAGACCAAAAACTATCAAATTATTTTAAGAGTTGTTGAGGCGGGACAAGTGAAAGATACAAACCTCGGAAATTTGAAATGTTGAACGACAGGCGTCCAAAGCCCACTTAAGGTTGTATTGTGACAAGTTGATTGGAGTAGGAAGAGATGAAAAAATTCGAATGAAGTTGTTCATGAAGTTTATCTGGAGATACCCTCAGGTGGTACGTAGAGCAAAAATCCAAGGAATTGATTAATTGGGCTGATAGCAACAAACTTTCGTAGAGCGGCTCAGTTTCAATATAGAGAATGCCTGGATTTGCACTACGTTGAACTTGAAAAGAAAGCCTGCGAGACATTTTAGGGAATATGCAACAGTTGGAAGTCAGAACCGCGAGTGGCGACCTCCAATAGAAGAAATTCAAATGAAGGACATACGAGACCGCAAATACATGATAGATTGATGTTGGTTAGTGAAGAGCTTCGCGGAGCTCGTAAAGTTAGGTGAAAAAGATTTAGGGCCGGTATCAACAACGGGTACCATTCTCGATTGGGGAGCATTACAAGCGGCCGGCAAAACTTGCAATCTGGTAGGACAACTAAGAATAAGAATGTGAATGAGGTGAATGTCGGTAGCACCTATAGAAGGACAGAAAACCTCAGTGGGGATACAGCACCTCCACTTCAATACCAATTGTCTCTATACCATCGGTCGGTGCCATTACATAACTGCTACCTACCATGCCACCAACCAGCTCATTTCGGCCTCCTCCCACCTACACTCCAAAAAGGCCACCAATTTTCAAAGTCCACGATTCAACAATCTCGCAAGCTGAGACGCAAAACAAGTTCATCTATGATGTCTCCTTTGGGTGAGCTCATAATCCATTTGTATGAGCGGCCAAAGTTCTGCGGCTATATCGCTCCAATTCCCACGATAGTGATGGATACCCATGCGATTTGGCTAGATCATGATAAAATTTAGACTATCATTCGGGCATGAGAGGACGAGCTTTGAAGACGAGGATTCAAACACTAATTGATGCCAAGGTGATCACAGAGTTAAAACTTGATGCCCAAAGTTATCCTCAACTTGATCTATTCTTTATTCGAAAATGTTTCATTTCTTGTAATCGAACTACGTTGGACGATTTTTCGTTTTAGAGGGATACGTAGGCGCCCATATGTGGGTTTTGGTCTAAATCTTAATAAAATCTCCTTTCCCCTTTTCAGGTACCAATGATGAAATTTTTGAGAGGACCTCAATAGATCGAGCGTTTCTACGTAGCTGGGAAGAGAATTTGAAGGATCTCAAAAAATTTCATCAAGGCTCGTCCCGACGAGGTTGATTCCCAAAAGAGCGTCCACATACAATCTGATCATCAAGCTCTTGAGATCAGGATGGCCTTGACAAATAAGGCACAAATCAACCTTCCACATTTAATCTTATGATTTTTTCTTTGAGCACGAGATGCAACGGGTAGCAAATTTGCAATCATGTTATACATCATCACGTTCATTATCAGCGCAACGTTAAGCTCCTTGAATTTTTCCACGAAGCAGGGGTTAGCGCTACCCTCTTAGTAAGTTATTCGAAGCTGACGTTGTTTATTTTGAAACTATGCCTTTGATTCCTAGGGTTAAGCACTACCCTAAATTTTTCTTTCAAGGACTAAGCATTGTCCTAGGGTTAAGCACTACCCTAAATTTTTATTTCAAGGGCTAAGCATTGTCCTAGGGTTAAGCACTACCTAAATTTTTCTTTCAAGGACTAAGCATTGTCTGAGGTTAAAAAGCACTATCCTAAATTTTATTTCAAGGGCTAAGCATTGTCCTAAGGGTTAAGCACTACCCTAAATTTTTTTTTCAAGGGCTAAGCATTGTCTAGGGTTAAGCATTACCTTAAATTTTCTTTCAAGGACTAAGCATTGTCTAGGTTAGGCACTACCTAAATTTTATTTTCAAGGGCTAAGCATTCAGGATTAAGCACTATCCTAAATTTTATTTCAAGGGCTAAGCATTATCCTAGGGTTAAGCACTACCTAAATATTTTATCCAGTATTTTTAAAAGTTTGCGGGCTACTATTGCGTTATTCTCTTATATTGAATCGAGTTACTATCATGCCACTTTCAAGCTCCACGCTATTTGTTATTCTTATGCTACTCTCTTGCTACTTTTAACCTTTTATCAGATGTTACTCTCATTCTTGTGATTTGAATGAGTCAAGCTTTACACCCTCAGCTTTTAAGGGCTAAGCATGGTCCTATCATTTTATATCGTTTGGATAAACACTTCTACCTTAAAATGTCCCGAGTCCCACGATTTTTTCCTTGAAATCCCATACGTTATGATAGTTACCTCATATCACTATTTATTTATTTAGTTTTCTACTTTTGAGCCTATATTTGCATTTAAGCCATGATATACATCTTATATGTGTTTGAACTTTGTGATTATTTATTTATAGCCATTTTGAGCGTTATTTGTATTTTAAGCCGTTTCTTGCATTTGAGCCCGTTATTAGCATTTAAGCCAGTGGTATACATTTATATATATACATTTTGGGCTAGTGGTATACATGAAATATATGCATCAGCTAGATTATTTGCATTTTAAGTCTGTTTATGCATTCAGGCAGTTGTTCTCCAATTGAGCCCGTTAAGCCCGTTTATGCATTTTGGCTCGTTATTTGAATCTGGCAGTTTATGCGTCGAGCAGTTGTTGCATTCAGGCTACGCGGCTTATTTGCATTTGAGCAGAATAAACCAGAGCTCTCGATTGAATTATGGGCTCTCGAGTAATTTACTCCCTTTTAATTAGTATTTCTTCCACTCATCCAAAGACATCATAGTTTAAAAGCATCATTTCATGGCACAGCTGGACATCATATCATAGCACGAGGATTTTCTTTACGACATCCATGCTCTAAGGCATCATAGTCTAAGCGTCATTTTCATAGCTGCGGACATCATTCATAGCCTAGGAAATTTATTTTTACATATCATACTAAAAGTATCGTCTAAGGCGTTATTTTCATAGCTGCGAGACATCATTTCATAGCCTAGGAATTTATTTTCACGATATCACTTGTTAAGACATCATAGTTTAGAGACATCATGTTATCTCTAAACAAACTTTGTATCTAAAAGGCACCACATCATGTTTAATTTTTTCATATCGTATTTCTGGCAGGGTATTTGATGTGCATGCTTTAGTTGTTTTTCCGCAAACATGAAGGAATAACAAGTTATGAATGATAACGCTTCCTTACTTTCTTCTTTTGTGTACTCTCACTCTTGCTCATTTTTGTAATGCATCTAAATCATGGCGATTCGTACTACCCATCCTTATTCAAGCCTGTTGTAAATTTTAGGGATCTAGTTTAGTCCACCACCAAATCGAGGCTTACTACACCTTTGACACAGTTCTCGTGGAGCCAGAGATATGTGGCGACTTGATACCAAAGTCTACAGCTGCATGTTCTAACCCATCCGTTTCATCCCAGTAGAAATTTTTTGCTTCGGTTGGATTAAAATTAACTATTAAATTAGCGTTCTTTACTCAACAATTCATTCCATTTCCGAGCAAAGAAGAGGCGAAATTTTGTTGACATCAATTTTGACCTACCTACGTCTTAATATGCGGCTTATATATGTATATACTTTATTTATTTATTTTATGCAAATATTGTTATTATTTTTGTATTTATAAATAATTTATATTGAAAATTAGCTGAAGTTACATATATATAACTCATATTAATTTTAATTTTGATATTAGATAATTATATGCATTATATAATATATTTCGTATTAATATGCGCCCTTATTTTTAAATATATCCTTTACTTAATAAATTATTTACCTAATTTTACTAAATTTTATAAATTTATTTGACTATCATTATTACTTGATATTTATTTATTTTATGCAAATATTCGACTTACTTTTGTATTTATAAAATAATTTATATTGTGAAAATTATTTCAAGTTACATATATAACTCATATTAATTTTAATTTTTGATATTAGATAATTATGTCGATATAATATATTTCGTATTAATATGCGCCCTTATTTTTAAATATATCCTTTACTTAATAAATTATTTACCTAATTTTACTAAATTTTACAAATTTATTTGACTAATATTATTACTCGAATTTATAAATTA
>JACEIK010000035.1:60059-74155 GCA_018107945.1 Datura stramonium | reverse complement strand
ATATATAAATATAGTTGAAGTAATTGTTTATTTAAAATTTTAAAGTAATAATTGATTTAAGATTTTCTTTTTCTCGCTAAATGATATTTTATTTTAGGAGAAAAAAAGTATGCTTATGAAACCTAGCATTTTAAAACTTAGAATATTTATAAAAATGATCTCCATGATAGTATGATTAAACGTACTAGATTTGATTGTGCACGTATAATTGTGCCACCAAAAAGCAAAAAGAAAAATAAAATAAATATGTCAATCATTGCTCAGGTTGAAATCCCAATTGGAACCTTGCGTTACTTGGATTGGGATATCAGATCAGTAGTCATGGGGTGTCACATTATTACTCTACTTTGCAAATACATCTTGTGTGATAGTAATATCATATCAGCCACCATTTCTTGGAATTCGTGCATAATGTAATTTTTTAAAGAAATATAAGAAAAATACCAATTAATTAGTATTACTTTTAAGTTCAGTCTTTATCTTTAGTTCTATAAGGGATTTATATTCTAGTACAAAATATAAAGAACTTCTAATTTATTTTTATTGAGGGGGGCTTAAATGAAATGTTATGAACTATGAAGCTTCGTATAATCAATTTCTAACTTGTTTGAAATTGCTGGATGTGGTTATTTTATTTTAGAGTCAGGCATAGTGTATTAGAAGGTTGTTGCGGATTCATAAATTAAATTATTATTTTAATATTATCAGTCTTTATCTTTAGTTCTATAAGGGATTTATATTCTAGTACAAAATATAAAGAACTTCTAATTTATTTTTATTGAGGGGGGCTTAAATGAAATGTTATGAACTATGAAGTTTTTCGTATAATCAATTTCTAACTTATTTGAAATTGCTGGATGTGGTTATTTTATTTTAGAGTCAGCATAGTGTATTAAAGGTTGTTATGATTCATAAATTAAATTATTATTTTAATATTATTATAAAAATATTTTTATTATTCTTATTTTAAATTTAAATTATATTATCGAGATAATATGATGGAGTCCTTTTTCTTTTGTTCTCCTTTCTTGACGAGAGAATTAATATTATTATAAAAATAATTAAGTTTTAAACTCTAAATTTATGTTTGATCGAGATAATATAATAAAGTTGTTGTTGTACATTCTTGAATCAGAAACTGGAAAAAAAATCAGGTCTTTTGTTTCCAGTTTTTTTTCTTAATCAACCATAGGTGATGACAGTTCTGGCAAATTTCAAGGAAGCATGGCGCGAGGTCATAAGTTCTCTCTTTGCCTTATCTATAGATAAGAACGAATCGGATCGAATCGACTGATATGATAGATGGAATGGTAATTTGTGTTATATTTAGTTAGACCCCTTTCCCTAAATATCTTGAAAAGCGAAGAGGTCAGGTTTGAAACTCATTCGATAATCTTTGTTATTGTTATTGTTGTTATTATTATTATTATTATTATTATTTTCCTTTTTTTGAGGAGAGGAAGGATGGGGTTGGTGGGGCGGATCGATGCTCACAGTTTTGGAGGGGATAGAGGTGAAAAAGTGGTAGGTTTTATTGAATTTGGAGTCAATAATTGGTAACAGACTTCAATGGAAGATCATATATACACATGCCATTATGGGCTAGCTGTTTTTGAATGCTGCGGCTGTCAGCAGCTTCTTCATTTCCTTCACACATTCTCATGTACTTACCTGCGCTTTTGATTGTTTTGTCTTTATTTCCATCTCTGCAACAACAATCCTGCACCCGATAAAGGCCGTAAAATATAAGAATGTAATAGTGGTGTTTTAGTTATAATCTCAATAATATAATTAGTCTCAATAATATAATTAGACTAATTTTATAAGTAAAATTTGAAAAAGATATAATAATTTTTTTTATTTGTTAGAAAGGTAGATATGTTATTTTCAATAGACCCTCTGTTTAAAAGAAAAGTTTTTGAAGTATAATTACAAGAATAATATAACAATAAAATAACAAGATACAAAATAAATATATAAGACAACAAGTAATAATACATACCAAAGAATACGAGACTACATGCCGACTAATTAAATATCACCCTACCTCTCGCACATAAAGTGAGATTGCACTCACCTACTTACAAATTACATTATGCCTTAATTCTCGATCTCCAAACCTTCCTATCAAGAGTCGTGTTCTCATTAAGCTGGACTTGTGCCATGTCCTGTTTAATTACCTTCTCCGATGCTTCTTCAACCTAACTTTACCTCTCTTAAGTATTCCTGTTATAGTCAACCTCTCACACCTCTTTACCAGCGCAAACACACACATTCTCTTCATATGCCGAAATCATCTCAATCTCACTATCCTCATGTTTGTCCTTCATGAAAGCCACTTCCACTTTGCTCCTTATAACTTTATTCCTAATTATATCTCTTCTATTACATCGCACATCCCTTCTCTTATTATTGTAAAACCAATTAATAGATGTCTTCTCAAATTTTGTAAGTTATCTTGAAATTGTGTTTATTACATACGTTTACAAGGGTCTAGCCAGAATTAAATGAGGATATATAGCTCGGAGACGTAAAATAAAAATTCATTTATTATGATATTGATAAAACACGTATAGTTTATATTTGTAAGTAAAGGCATATATCTTTGGCGCGGAGATTGTCTTAAGCATCGTCAGCAACAATTAACCTATATGCATGATTGTTACTAATATTCTACGATATTTTAGCTAAAGAAAATTGATGTATGACCAGTGTAGACTACCTTGTACTGAAATTTTGAGTCAATTGACTCTTGTTATTTGGCAAGTTGTGTATAAAAGGGCAGTGGAATTAGATGCATGCATGTGAGAGTAGTAATTAAAGGGGAATGGAGCAAATATATATATAGGTAGGTAGTTGAGATTTTGATGAGATTGTAATATTTATGGCTGTAGACAGCTGGTTAGGGCAATGGGAAACTTTGACCAAATCTGTGTACCTATGACATATCCATGTCCCAACTTAACTGTAAATATATATATGTAAAAAGTGTACCATATTTAATTTATTTACAACTACGTACGTTCAGTACTTGACAGTATACATTATATGGTACGTAACTATACACCACCAAAATGATCAAGAAAATTTTGTCATGTGAACAAATATGCTCCAAGAAAATACCCCCAAAAATATAGAATTATAATATATATTGTGCAAGTAGGTACGTTGGAGATTTAGGATTTAGAATCCCTGAGTTGAGAGAGTCATGAGCTCTAAAATATATATTTATATCTATTCATATTTGCTTTTCGTAGATATATATACAATTGAATCTAAAATTATTGGGATGTATCGAACTCGCGAATTCATCATCGAATCCGCCACTGCATGCAAGACATCATTGGTCCATACTATTAATTGTTATATGACCCATCTGGAAATAAGCATCTTTCAAATAAATGTGAGAATTCGTTGCAAATTAGACTTTACTGATCTAGAAGAGAACGTGCAGGTAATCCTTGAATATTTGAAATTGTTAGCTAAAGCATCCTTAAAATTTGTAACACATACAAAATTAATTAATAATATATAGACGATATTGTTTCTTGGCTGTACAGTAGAAATTTAGAACAGGAAGGAGGGAAAATCCCGTTTATAGCCGTTAGTCTGTAGTAATACATCAATTGGACTATATATATATAGTGGTCCATATTTTTATTTTTGTTGTTTTTTGCTATTTATTTATAACAAAACTCCTGAAAAAGATGAAGCCGTTACGATAATTTGTCAATTTGTTGCTATTTCATCATATTATTACAGATAGTACAAACAAAAGTAGATTCCCATGTCAATGTAGAAGGCAGTTTCACCCATTTCTCCTTGTTCTTTACCTATTGGCACACAAAATGTTATTAATTTTTTCAGCCCATACTTATGAAATTGACTTGGCCTAAAGGACCATTTTGCAGTGTTACCCCATATTCAATTTTCATGTGTTTTGTTGCAACCTGCTGCAGTCTGCACCAATATTACAGTGGCGGTTGTAAAATTGAGATATGGAAGGATAATATTATGGGTGTCAATTTTATGCCATGATTCTATAATTTTTGATGAAAAATTAATAATTTTTTAATAGTGTTTCATCATAAAATAGGAGGGGGGAGGGACGAAAAATATGGTTTTAAATATGTGTGATATGAGTACTTTATTATATAAATCATTTCAACAATTCAAGAGTTTATTTATTTTTACTCAAATAAACCAATCAAATTAAGAGTTCAATTAGATATTAAAAGAAAACAAATGCAGGAATTAGAGAGAAAAAAAGAGTCTTACTTATATTGGGGGTGGGGTAGAGTATTGTTATACACTTTCTCAATTCATCTTCACATAAACAAAATTATTTATGGACACAGGTACAAATTTCAACGATGGTAATGAAACCTCTAACACATATTCTATCAGTATAAAGTGGCCGAGACTTACAGGCGAAAATTCAATATTGAAACAATATATTCCCGCCATTAATATCCCATTCATGGGCTTGAACATTTGATAATCATAGGCCAAATATATACGTTAACTCTTTAAATTTGACTTTGTTTTTTATTTTGGCACTTTAACTCATAGTCTGTTTGGTCAAATTTCTCAAATCAGCTAATTTTGAGAAGTGTTTTTATTTGAAAGTGCTTATCAAAAAAGTACTTTTGGTGAGAAGTAGTTTGTGTTTGGCCAATAAATTTAAAAAATACTTTTGAGTAGCAATTATTATTTGACTAAACTTTTGAAAAACTGCTTCTAAGTGTATTTTTCAGAGAAGTGTTTTTCAAATAAGTGTTTTTGGGGAGAAGCTACTTTTTTTAGCTTCTGTAAAACAACTTTTGCTACTCCCTAGAAACATATTTTCTTCCAGAAGCTTGGCCAAACACCTCATTTTTTTTAAAATAAGCACTTTTCAAAAAAAATAATCACTTCTGGCCTCCCAGAAGCTTGGCCAAACAGGCTATCAGCCTTGTTCCATTTTAACCCTCCAATTCTATTTTTCATGTTTCATTTAAACACAAAGTACTAATTTTCATATTTTTATTTATACTTAATTTTATATCGTAAATATCGACGGGAGTTCGTTAGCTTTCGTAAAATAAATAAAAAATTGACGGACATTTACGATTTTTTAAAAATTTCTATGCATTTTTGCGGAATCTTAATAGAGTGGCCTTACCTTCAAGTTAGTGGCACCAGGGTTGCCGAATGAACCGGGTGGTGGCTTGCTAGGTGAATTACCTACAGTTAGTGATCGTGTAGCTTCTTTCAACTTACAGTTGGCCATATTGGTCACTCAGGGAACCACCCTGGTTGTTAAAAGTCTGATAGACTACGTGATATCCCAAATAGGGACCTTATCAGTTGTTATACGTGGGATTAACGCCTCGGGCTATTCATACAGATGTCTATATGCATGCTGCCTAGAATTGTATCCAGTTATTAGCAGCCCTGTAGTCATTCTAGGCGAGGGAACCATATAGTTGGTCGCCTACGACCTTGTTGTCCACTTATGAACACTGTCGTGCTAGTATGACCTTCAGAGTATCGCCAGGTCACCTTGGCTCACATACAATTATAGGAGCACAGATCGAAGATAATCACAAGATTAAATCTTTTACAAACAAAAATAACATCAATAGAACATCCCGAGGGGAAAAACGAAATCAATTGATGATCAAAATCTTTTCCTGAAGAACAAGGAAAGGTAAGTAGCAGCTTTCGTTACATGCTTACAATGTGTTTGATGAATGTCTCAAGTGAACTATCTGAATCATCAAGTCAATTACAAAATTCAACTCCTTTTATACGAGTATATTTTGATCTTAAACTGTTTCAGGAAGGAAAAATGATCAATGATATGTATTTCCAGTTGATGAGAAACATAAATGAGCAGGCTTGAAGTAAATTCTAATTTATAAAATACCTTTTAGTTTTCACCAATTACAGAAATTAAGCATTCTAATTTCTAAGGATTTGCTAGTATATTCTTGCACTGTTTCGCCATTGAACGAATGATCCCCATGGTAAGAAAATCTTTCCACATCAAAAGGAAATTCCCAACAATATTTTCGAATACTTGTTTTCTGTTTCCAATGTAATAATGGTTAAGGGGTAGTTTAGTTTAAATAAACATTGATCCTTATATCCGTAAGTTGACAGGTATGATGAAATTAGAGGGTGCACTGGACCAACCGGAGAGATTCTATACTGGAGAGGAGCCAAGTTCTCAGAAGAAAAGTAAGTAGACTCACCAAATATACAGTTGTCTAAGCTTTTGTAGGGCATACATTCATATAATAAAATCTTTTGGTTCGCCTAGATGCAGTAGCCCAAAAGTATGATTAGATCTCTGTGTTGGAATTCGGCGATCAACATTACTTCGTTTTTAAATTCTTCAGCACCTTGACTAGAATGACTTGACAACCTCTTCACTGCCATTTCTTGTCGTTGATGGAACTTACCCTGCACAATAATCCTCATTAATGGTAGTTACACAAGATTTGAAAATGGTACAAGAAAAACAACAGGTGAGGTAAGAACCACCTTCTAAACAGGGACAAATCCGCCTCGACCAAGCCTGTTTGCATCTGAGAAGTTATCTGTAGCGACTAGTATGCTTTTCAAGTTGAAATATGGGACATCAATCCGTTTCTTATCATCTTCGGTAATCAAATATTTACACGAACTTTTGCTCTCGGGCAAGTACTCTATCCTATTCCCTAGAATTATTTCCCTGGCTTCTCATGATGTGAAGTAAGTTCGAAATTAGCAGCAAATATATATACACACACAGGAATTGAGAAGGATGGCTAAGCTTGTTCATGTTACCTTTTCTTCTTGCCACCTTTTTGTTATGGTAGATTACATAACTAATGCAGCAAATTGTTATAATTCCAGCAGTTAGACTGATGGAAATAATCAGGGCTTTGAGATTCAGGGATGCTGCCTTCTCTCCACTCTATGCTCCTTGCTCTGAACCAAAAGGAATTACTTGTTTAGGTCATTAAAATGAAGAATACAACCAAAAGGATCTGTGCGGATGATCCGTACCTCTGGTACAATTTAATGCTAAACCATCCCATTTGTAGTATTGATTGCATAGACACATCCTCTGTCCTCCTCCCGTGATGCTGCAACTTGAATTTGGCCAATCCTCAGAGTCTGCAGAGGTAGTGCAAGTAGGTTCTGGTGGAGGTTCCTACATGATCAGTATTTCATTTATAACTCCACCAAAACTGAGATTTTGTGATTTTCCATTCTAATACCTGTTTATAGGATGAAAATGTAATGACTGGTTGAGCCATACAACTTGGGTCAATGGCTTTTTGATATCACATGAATTACCAACATTTTCTTCATGCACTTGTACAACAAATGTTCTGTTTTCCTCAGTTATATCAATGATGGGGAAGGAGCCATTCAGTGTCTGGAAACTTGCTTCTCCTGGCAAATCATCACAGGGGAAACTATAATGCAAAGGATCCCACAATCTGGTCGACTGCTCAACGGGTAGGGTATAATGTTTTGGCTGCAAGGTTTTCATTTTCTCCTTGTTATTGCTCCTGCAAAATGATAGTCCTGTCATGACCATCTATAATCCACGTTTTCTCATTATAGTTGAACAAGATATTATTCTACTTAATGATTTACTCACATTTTTCTTTTTCATTTTCGGGTTGATGGGGAAATTGAGGCAGAGAAAATAAATGGCAAAGGAAAGCCTGATTGTGGAAGGAACGGAAATGATCTTACTTATAGTATTTATATAAGGTGTGGTCTCCAAACTTAGGCAAATGGTGAAAGTACGTACCAATATTGGTAATAGCTACGGGGACAGAGAGGTTGAATCCACCAGTATAGTCCTCCTGAAGATTGATGAGCTCACTCGTCCAAATCGAGCATCTAATCCTCCTTGCTTTAGCTACTTCAAAATATGAATATGCTAGGCACCTACAGTTGCTTAGACACTGCTTTTCTACAATCTTCTTCACTTTTAGCCTCAGAATATGCCAGGTACGGCTCCTCAAATTTCATAGAATGCATATTTAAGAACGTGTCGAATTCTGACTTCTTGTTGCAACTAATATCTGACTTATATATTTCTCAGTCATCCAATTATCTGGAGAAGCAGGATCAAATCCTGACAAACCTTGCACAGAGACGTTTCCTCGCTGTTGCAAATTCCAAATTACCCACTAGCGTTAACTGCATGGACCTTGCAGTTCCGACCACATCTTAAACCACCCACTACTCTTGTTATTCCAGCCATATAATTATACTTGCCCTGAGGAATTCATTACTAGCCTTGTGTAATTGAAGTCTGACACAGAAGAAATACCATCTGTCCTCGTCTTATTCCATAAAGGCACAAAGTATTAGACTCCATACTCAAAATTGGTTAACATTGACACCACAAAAGAGGGCAGTTCCCTGAAACTAAAGGGATTAGCAGAAGCAGAGCCTTTCCAGTGGAAGACCGTGCTTTGGAGTGTGGTGATCTCAGAGTTGTCTGCTTATTTAGCCGAAACATGTAACTTCCAGAGCTGGGGTCCTTTTGTGTAACCCCCCAACCAGTCAACTTCAACCCATCATCCATTCGCATACCAGGAAGGGAGGTGTCAGTGGGGTTGTCGAAGCTCTGCCATAATCTCTTGCCTGACAAATCATCAATTAAAACCAAGTTTCCCCTGAGTCAAAGAGCTTTGCTGTATGCATAGAAGAAGATGCACTAACAAGTTCTGTTGAGAAAAAAGAATTCCTCGTTAAGTCCAACACTTTGAGATTACCATCTTCATCAATGGCAATAACCAAACGTTCATCTGATATTGGAATGAGTTGGTTTGTCCGTATTGGCAACCCACACAACAGTTTTGGGATGCACCCAGTACCATACGCCAACATAATTCCTAAATTCTCCATCATCTGATGTAGCGTTAAAGAATCCCAGCTCGAATATCTTTCCAGCTGACACAAGAGTTTCCCCTTCATTGGATACTAAATTGCCTGATGTTATAGTGCCCTTAGAATCACATTTGAAGTGAATCATACAAAGTAAGAATGCAAACAAGAAGACTCTATTAGACTGCAATATGGCTAGGAATTATGATATTCTGATTTAGACCAACGAATAATCTTGTCGTGCTTGATGGACTTTTCCTGTAAGAATTGCTCAATTATTCAATATAATTCTGCTCTATGAACTCGTCTTCTATTCAAGATCCTGACCAAATAATTAACCAAGTCAATTGACTTTGTTTGGTAAGGATTTCCAATTTTCCGTGCCTGATCAGTCAAGATGATTTGGAAAATATTTTCTCTAGAAAAATAAATTTCTTGAGAAATGACTTCTCCGGTAAACGTAGAGAAAATTAATATCATGAGGTAAAAGTTTATAAACAACTATGGCTAAAGTTACTTCTTAAGAGTTGCATGACAATGACAAGCTTTCTGCTCCCCTTTAATTTGTTACATCCATCATAAGATATCCAAGATACTGAAGCCCTTAGGGCTTTGATCCAGTGGTAAGTGTGTAAGACGTGATGTTCGGGCTTCGGTCTGATGGTAACTAGTAAGTATATAATGTTTGATATGCGGGTTAGAAGCTAGTATTTAAATGGAGATGGGTATAGTGACTAATTTATTACCGGAGACAGATTCAAAATTTATAAATTCTAGTCCTTTAGAATTATTAAATTATATGAATTTAACAAAAAAACAATTGTAGGGGGGATCAAATTACTGGATTTTACCGAACCCATATGGTAAATGTTACATCTGCTCCTGTCACAATCTATTGGAATTCCGAACCGCACAGCATTGGCCTTCACCCAAAATAGCATAACCAAATAATTATTTAGCTAAAGATGGATTTCGAGCCATGGAATGAATCGAGGAACTAAGGACGTTTCCATAAATTTTTCGATAATCAGAAGGAATTACATAAATAAATAAGTAGAGAAAAAGAAATCATTGCTAGGAACAAAAATGAATTACACCTGATTTGCTTTTGTTAAAGGCCAATAATGTCCCTCTCAATTTTGAATAATTCAATGCTGGAGAATGGAACATGTTGACAACATAGACTAGCTAAAAGCCTCTTTAGCTATTTCTTTACTGAAGCTTTGGGTACAAAAAAGAGCTAACCAGCTGAGAAAATTCTATGTACATAAACCAAAATCCCAACTGGGAAACTCAAAATATATGCTCAGGTATCCTTCATAATTCCATAAAACTGGCAGTTCTGGTGTTTGCACCATAAAGTTAAGAAGAGCTAGGACTACACGTTTGAGTTGGAGTTTATGACACAGGGTAAAGGATTCTGCTGATGGGAAGGCCATGGATTGCGTTCCCGTTGACACGGTACAGGAGCAGGATGAGCAATAAAAGTTGGAATGTCATTTCCTGGCATCAACACTGAAACTTCTCTGGCATTTGTAGATACCTGAAAAGCAAAGATTTTAACTTTTAACGTGTTATATATGTTATAGTGAAAGTAAACTAGATGATTAAGAGGTATACATGAAATCGCAACTGATAAAACACATATTTCACATTTTAACAAGCTCTGTTTGTCAGCAAACCAATAATCATACCATAGTATCTTCTTTGAAAATCTACTCTTATGATTCACCAAACAAGCGACAGACTTTCACATAAAAGTAGAACAAGACATGCTCCCTCCAGAGTTTAAGCACTTCAGTGATGGCTAGATAAATTAAACATGTTTAATTATTCTTCTTAATTACTAGGATCAGATCATTTTAAATTTTCGAAGTCTAATCACTTATAATAACTGATCATCTCTAAATACATGTCATGTAATATCATCATTTGGATTATCAAAAACCGAGCTTAGCTAAGACTTGTCTTTATTCTTGTTATTGACTCTTTTGTATCTTTCTATTGTCAGATATCCTTACTGTGATTTCAAGTTTTTCCACCACTCTTAGTTATGTTATCCAAGAGGGAATAGGTGTTTGATCCTGTATATGTATACGTGCATTTTCCGCTGGAAGCGAAGTAACAAAAAGAGATGAACATTCAAGTCTTTCAAATGATTATCCATAGCCAACCAAACAATGAACCATAGCTAAAAATTATTTGATGGTCTTCTTGCTTTATTGGGCACTAAAACACAGAATAATTGTAGACCAACCTAACTCTGAACATTACTATGATAATACAATATGTTGCCTTCTGACTAACTTTAGTTTTCTATATTTTATTTTCCAAGGTTATTGTACATGTTCATCTATGATTCCTTTACATTTCACATTATGTTGGTAGGTGGAATCCAGGCTGAATGTTTTATTTTATGGGGGATAAATATGGGCAGCAATGAGTGCCTTCCAGCACATAAAAATTCCCCCACCCCCACAATAGGTCAAGTCAGTTTTTCAAGTGAAAAATCTTTTCCACTCATACTACTACAACTTTTTTTCAAGTGAATTGCATGTTCAAACACGACTTCAACTTCCAAATACCATTTTTCAACTTCAATAATTCTTTTTTCCAAATTTCAATCAAATCTATATCCAAACGCCTACTTAGTATCTAAAGATGAAGCAGGTTTAGCACATTAAGCCTGAGTGTACATCTGTTACAGAAGTATTAGCAGGCACTAAGAAGATAAATCATTTTAAAAGTTGTAACAAAAAGACACCAGGATAAAGAGAAAGAAGACAAACTTACCAGTAAAGGAAAAACTTTGTGGATGGTTTAATATAAATCGCTTTCATACTAGGAGAAAAGCTTGGAAAAAATCTCATTGCTGAGATTTTTAAAGCCCCTAATAAGAGCAGTAAGCTAATTGGAAGTGTTCACTTTTAAGCAGAAAGAAAAAGTATTTACTAAAAGAATTGTTAGTTATGACAGCATAAGGAAGCTATTTGCCTGTAGTACATGTAATATAGGATGGAAAGAATGACACTCTATATTCTCCCGGCTTAAATATTAGTCATTTGGCAAACTAAATTTATTTAAAATATTTGATGCTTTAGAAACACATTTAGTCATTTACTGCTGCTTTTTTTCAAATCTACATGTACGTTTTCTTTATGCTGGGGAATCTCAGCAGGCTAGTGGTGCACAGTTTGAAATTCGGCAAATAATGAGTTTGCCCCTCTACTCTTGTCCACTTGAATATCAGGTTGTTCTCCACGGTAAGGTTCGAACCTGTGACGTGCGACTAATCCACACATCACAAGTTGTGCTCTTACCGCTAGATCAAGGCTTTTGGTCAAATCTACCTATAGTTTAGACAAATACTCTTACGACTGATACTACTAAAGATTTCTCTCAAGGTTAATGCAAAAAACATTTTAAAAAAAAACAAATAATATGAAGCGGATAGAGTAAACAAGAAAAACAAAGATTTTCTCAAGGATGGCAGCCTGTCTCCAGTCCAGGAGAATTCCTTGGAGGACATCATTAACATTGGTGGTGATGGGATATTTAATGGAGGTGATGTACAAGGAGTGGGGCAAAGCCTTAATATACAAAAAAACCCAACAAGTAGGCATAAAAGTCCCAGATCTTATTAAAGGGGACCAACTGAAAAAGCTAACTTCATAAATGGAAAGAGGGGCCTGGGCCATTTCTGAAACACAAAATCAATGGGAGTGTTTTCTTGTGTATCAAAATATGAGGAATATGCACATGCCAATATATAGTTTTAAAATTCATAGAGTTCTTAAAAAATTTGTTTCTCATCTTTTATACTTAAGGAAAAGTTTTATAAGCTTCACAACTTGGGTTTCTGCGGAAATTAGTAGCAAGTATTTGTATTTTGATAAGTTATTCCACATCAATGTCAGTAAGCCCATATCCAACCTCTGAAATGCTCTCAGTGACAGCAGCCTTGGAGAAAATCAGTCAAGATTTATGAAGTGTACTCTGTTTCTGCAAAAGATTATGGGATATTTACCTTAGCCCATCCCGCAACCCCCCCATCCCGCAACCCCCCACCGCCCCACCACCCCAAAAAAAAAGAAGGAAAAAGAAAAATGAGAGTTTGAAAAGGTGAGAAACAGAGAAGGAATATTTTAATAAATGAAAAGGGAAATAAAGGACAGAAATTAATATTCAAAAAAATAATAAAAACGATATGAAAAGAACTTAAGAATTCTCTTCCAAGTGACTGAAAATGGCAGAGATGTATCAATTTTATGGAATTTAATCGGTGTAAAGACACCTGTATGACAATTTCACAGATGGGACAGATTTCATTCTAGTAAACAAGAACACAAATTGAAGATTGCAATACTAACAGATATTCTTTAAAGCACAGAGAAAAATTAAAACCGAGTACATGACTAAAGAATAAATACATTGGCGCATGTTGTATAAATAATCTTTCTAAGGTACAAAAAAAAAAGCAAAATATTAACAACTTATGTAAAATCCAAAAAGAAAGGTTAAACATCAACTTCACAGTTCACCATTTCCTAACCTAATTCATAATTAACATTAGCTAAAATGCAAAAACTTCAATGAAAACCTTCAGATGCTAATTCAAAACCCCAAATGGTGAATGCAACAAGAAATAACCCAACTGACATATAGAAGAAGAATATTGCAAATAAAACATAAAAAAGCTCACAAACAAATTCAGCTAAATTCTTGAAGACACTTACTTTGGGTGTAGGGTAACCAAGTTTAGGGTTGAATCCTAACTGAGACCCAACGTCACCGTGACGGCGGTGGCCGGAGGGAGTCAATTCCGGCGGCGAGGGTGGTCTGAGGAACCTCTCAAAGATAGCCATGATAAGGAACATAGAGATAAGAATAGCAGTGGCAACAAATCCAAAAGAAACAGCATTCACAGAGTTGTCAAAATGAGTCCAGTGATCATCTTTTGTTAAGTACATTGGTGAACCAGTCGGTGATGGTGGCCAACCCCACCCCTCTTCTTCTGCCATTTTTTTCTCAAACCCCCACAAACCAAGAACTGCTAAAAATGCAAACTTTTCACCAACATAAGAGGAAAAAAAAACAAAAACTTGTGAATATAGTTATTTTTTTAGAGTTTTTTTCAAGATTTTGACACCATTAAAGAGAGAGAGGGAGGGGGGGAAAACATGAAGAGGGGTGATTTTGAAAAAGAGAAG
>JACEIK010000035.1:38930-55550 GCA_018107945.1 Datura stramonium | reverse complement strand
CCATGGTTCAGGTAGGAAAAGAGAACAACCGATAGTTTAAGTGTGTTTCGATAAACATTTAATGATAGTTTAGGAAAGAAAATCACAATCTTAATAGTTTAGATATAAAACTCAAAAAATATGATATTTCAAATATGTTTTTCACCTAAAATATTATTATCGGGAGAGGAACAGAAGTAAAGTCTTGAATTCATAGCTCATTTTACATATTATATTATTATTAAAAAAATATTTTCATAGGCCATAGAACAGAATACTACGTAAGTAATGATATTTGAATTCATCGCCTCAATTGTGAAAGGCAAGAAGCTCACCGTATAAACTAACTCTATCAACAACTCGTTTTAATTATTGGATCCGCAATTAGAAATTCATATAATATTTAATAAAAACTTTTAATATAAATATGTGATCTAATAATGTAGCTCCATGCATTCCCCTAGTCATGAATCATCTGAAAACAAAATGAAAAATCATTGTACATAGCGTTTAAAAAATGGTTTATCGACATCTCAAAAGTTCAATTGGGACAAAATTTTCGCAGTTTGTCGCTTGGCATCCCGGCAATTAGTCATCGGATTGGCCGACTCAGAGAAGAAAAAGGTGAAAAAATTCCTGAGTCTTTATCTCTTCTTTTAATGAGATGTTCTTTTCTTAAATGCTTTTTCAGTCAAATTGCAACTCTTTGGATGCTGTTAGATACTAACTACCACTTTAAAAAGTAATAAAGTTGGTCACTGTTTGCATCTCTTTTTGATCCTTCTACTCTAGGCCCATATCTATGTCGGATCAATCATGCATGCTTTTTTGTGGCATTAATATTATTTGCATATATAATATTCTATTTTACTGTTAAGAAATATATTCACATATAATTTTCAGTATATACCAAAGAAATTGTTAGTATAAATATGAACAGACTCTGATCATTTGATAAAACGTGAGAGAATTTGGTGCTTTACTTACAAATTATGTTTGTGTTATAAGTCGAGAGCTTGAAATAAAAAGAAAGTTAGGAAAGGGGCCTTGTCGGCCACCGCTTGCTGACGACGGAACGCATCGTACTTTTCCATTTTAATTAGTTTGTCTCGTTTTCACTTAACACAGAGTTTAAGAAAGACTTTTGAGTTTATGATTTTAAATTAAAAAATATGTAAAGTGTATGAAAATATCTTTTAATCTTGTGATTTTAATAAAGGATTTATCGAACAACTCCTTCTATTTGGACCTTTCCTCTAGCTTAGGCAAGATCCATGAAAGTAGGCACTTAATTGGTGCTATAAAGCAAACATCATTTGTATCTTGGAAGGCTAGTAGTCAATTGATTGCAGACAAGCCGAAAAGCAGTTAATCATAGTTTAACACACTAATGAGTGTCACCAAATCTTCTAATCTAGTACTACTACTACTACTTAGGCAAATCCCCAAAAAGAAATTTTAAAAAATAGATTCCATGCTAGTAGTTGTAACTAGGGACAATTGACAATTTGTAGAAAAATCCATTGTCAACGAAAAGATCTGTTTTTATAGACCTAAGTAGGGACATTAATGGTCCAGCATCATCATCATTTACGGGGTTAATGCCATACAAAGCTTAAAGACCTATACTAGCAGTAAGGAGCCTAGCTAGAAAGACATAATCAAATCATGTCTACTTAGTCCTCTCTTTTTTTCCCCTATTTTAAGAAAAACATAAAGTTTAATTTGGTTGTTTCCTCTAGTGAAGGAAAAAGGGATTTCCCCACATTTTTTCTAATTCTATATTTTCTTGAAAAGCAAGTGATCGGAAATTGATTGATACAAGTACTTGATCGAAATTTCAGTATGTAATTAACTTTTTTTTTTTTTAAGAAAAACATACGTGAGATGATGAGAAAAGAAATAGATAAAAACACACAAAATTTATGAAATAATAAGATTGTACTATATCTAAATGGTACATTATTTTTGTTTCTACTATTGTTGCTTAAGAAAGTCTCGCACCCTAATAGAGTTGGACAACACAACAATGACTACATAGCTCTCTATCTCCTTCCTCTTGTATTGGTTCGAAGCTCGTCCAAGCACCTCCCGTTGCTGACGTGTCAAATGAGTATACCGTTGATATCATTTTCGATGGATCATCGATCGATCGATAACCTGCCAAAAAGTACAAATGTGTCCCAATTGGGGCCATCGTTAAGTATAGTCGATGAATAGGTTGTCCATTTTCTTCAAAGGGAAAAATGTTCTTTTGAGAACCTTCAACCATGTACCAAATATTAAGTTTCCCATCATAGACCTCAATATGACCTTTCCATGCATTAAGACAATCCCCAGAGCTAAATAACCTACCATCTACCTCAACAATTTGATTAGCTGGCACATCCAATTGCCACATCCCCGCCACGAGGTCCCATTGTCCCCTTGACATGTCATACAGCTCAGCCGAACAACGGTCAACGTATTGCGAAAACCCTCCACCTTGTACAAATCCACCAACCACGTGGATTTTCCCTTGCCACGTCACGCCAACACATTTGCACCTTGACCTATTCATGTTTGGCAATAAAGTCCATTGACCATCATCAACTAAGGGATCATAAACCTCAGATGATGAAGTGCCCCTAGCACTACCCAAAGTCGATTGCCCTCCAGCTACATAAATCTTATTGTCCTCAACAACATATGCAAAATTGTAACGTGGTACATTAAGTGACGCACATTTCGACCATTGATCAGAATTAATGTCGTAACGTAACACCGACGATAGCACATCGATGTCACTATCGAAAAATTCATCGCTTCCATATTGAGAATTTTGAGTTTTTTCTTTTTTACAGAGTCGACCACCAATAATGTAAAGTGAGTTCGAGATTGAGACCATAGCAAATTCCTTGAGTATGTGATTTTGGGGCAAATCGGGGATCGACGTAACGTAACTCCAAGTGTTGTTAGAAGGATCATAATATGCTATCCAATTTGTAATATTGGCATCACTTGTCACAATAGTTGAGCAGAATGATGCAAAAATAGAGTACCTTGACGTGGAATTTTCCGGTGAACGCGGCGCAGCTCGAGACGGAGATGGGAACGGAAGAGAACCCATAAATTCGACTGAGAAAAACTAACCCGCACCGGGTGTTTTCAGATAAAAAAAGGTGATGAGTAATGTAGTAACTAAGTAGTTTTTGGTGCAAAGGATGGGAAATATATATGTTCAACTTCATATATGTAAGATCTTAAGTGATAGGACGGATAATACTATGAAATATTGTTTGTTAGCATCCGATGTTATGTTTTTATTAGAATGTATCGAAAATTTTGGTTCTATCTGATTGTGTTTTTTATTACTTGGCATAAGCCTAAGTCGGCTACTCTGAGTAAGAGTTTCAATTTATTTATTATACTTTTCTTTTTAGTCTATTTTAAAATTAATTTTCTTTTCTCTTTCTAAAACTCTTTAACTTCAATTTTCTACTTAACATGTTTAGGTCACAAGATTAAAGTCATATAATTCAAAAGTTTTCTTTATTTTCTTAACTACGTGTCTAGTGAAAATCAAACAAACAAACTGAAACGAAAAAAGTACAAATATTATCAAGGCAATTTTTTTCTTTCACCGAACCTAAATACTTTATACTACTGCATCAACAAATTACATAATTTAAATGTATTCTTAGCATACAAAGTAGCTAAATTATGAGTTTTATATTTAAAATTCATAACATGATCAAATATGTTTGAGAATATCATTCTCAAATATTATTTTCATACATTACTTTTATCTCGAATGAAGTAACCATTCGTTTCATAGTGTAATCATCCATCAACATTGAGAAACATCATCCAATGGCTTCACATGAAGCCTGCTATTTTTGTCTTTCGTTAAAACACTTTCTTGGGCCATATATTATATAGACTGGGCAACAAAATCTTATCAATATTGTTTCAACAAGACAACAACTAGACCCTATTGTAAACAGTGCAGAAAAATGACAAATATATCCCTTATTATTGCGGTAGATTTAAAGTAATATTTATGAGCAATTTTAATTTTTTAATTTATCAATAATAAACACTTTTAGTTTCTGTCAAATATTTTAATAAATGTTACATATCCTAGAACCGCGATAAACGTTTATTAAAATATTGCATCAAACTCTATAATGATAGGTTGAAAATAACAGAAACTACAAGAACTGCATCTACAAATGTGAGTTCTTGTTAAAACCTTCACTTTAATATAATTCACATCAAATTTAACAAATAAAATTGATTAAATATATAATGACGATTAAAACTGTTCACTTTACTAAAATTAAAGAACCAAAATTACTCATTGATACGTTAATGAACTACTTATAACGAACCCAAACGTAAGAAACCATCTTTGTTACTTCTAGTAACAATGCACATTAATATTGTAAGTGGTGTGTTGAGAATCCATGGAATAAGGTATATATTATAACTCCTATATTTATTTAGCAATATCCTTTTTTTGCTTGAAATTTTTTTATTAATTTTTCTCTAAAACAATTCGTAGCATGCAACCACTACAAGCTATTCAATACAAGATGTAATAAGTACATACCGTGAGATGAAAGGAGTAGTCTCTCATCTCTTTGATTTTATTATAACTGTCTCAAAAGTCAAAACTCTAGCAATTGTGTGAAGCCAGAAAAATAGACATTCCGGATTATTTTTTTTAAAGAAAAAAGACAATTCGCTATACGACGTATATATAGCAGCAAAGTCAAAATTTTTATTAAAAGTATTGAATTTTATATATATGCATGAAAAATATTTTTAATCCGTATACTTTACGTATATTTTCTATAACATATATTTTATATACGTAATATAATTTTTTGACAAAGGATATTCGACTGACCACCCTGTGTTATGGGTGGCTACGTCACTGCGAACACGTCCGCATTTATTCATGTAGGATTTGAAAAAAGATAGCAAAAGATATGATACAGAAAATTTAATGTAATTTACAAATCATATTAAAATAATAATATTACCGTAATTCTAAAACTCTCTCTAAAAATTTAAAAAGCATGCAATAGATACCATATGCATCACTAAAATATGAAAACATATGGCAAAACTTTTCCTAGGAAGGTTTAATTACCATCACTCAATATTCAAGAGCTGAAAAAATAGTATTAAATTAGTATATAGGAGCGGATGATCATGGCATGCCCCTCTGTCCATAGTAATATTTTATGTATGCAATAAATCATGTATTCCAATAGGAATACTTATGTTAACAAGATTTTGTTTTATTTTTATAGCATAATTAACCCCACAAGTAATATATAGGTCTGGGATTTCCCCACTATGAACCTTTGGTGTGCATCCCACTCTGAAAAAGTAAAGGGAAGCAAATCCAAATGAGATAGTCTTTTTATGGTGTAATATTATATCACTACAGTAGCACTATTAAAGGGTGCAAATTACATCATATGGGAATCTAGCAACATTGTAGTTGTCGGAGCCCAGCAGGAATTCGGTGCTTAACATATTACACCTTTGCTATTATCAATAAACAACTCCTTTTTTAGTACTAGTACTAGTACTTAGTATTAGTAAAATATCTTATCCAGTTTGCTTTTTTAATATACAATTATTCTTTGGGATAAATAGCTTTTCCGTGGAGTACAAATTTATATTTTTATACTACGATATTTTAAAACTTATATTCCATTTTTCTTGTAATTTCAAAACATATTATGATATATAAAAGTATTTTTAGAAGTTTGGAAAATTTTAATAGCTCACTTGATTTGATTATCTGAATTTTCACTTTATTGATGAAGATTTGATTCCCAACGTTATAATTTCTTTTCTGTGCCCTACCCCCAATGTAAATAAAATAAAATAATAGAAATGCAAATTTGAGGATAATATTATCATCGATTGTAATAGGGTGATAAGTGCCCTTCCGTTTATTTTGGAGCTCTGAGAATGGAATGGATATGAAGCGCTTTACTCCATATTGGGGTTTTTCGTCATGGATCTCAATTAATCGAATTTCAAAGCAGGTAATAAAAATCAGGTTGGCAATCAAGAAAAGAAAAAAGAAAATCTGAGGATAATAATGTTAGCGGGCTGAAATAATCTAATTGGGTCCATCTACTTCTTATTTCTACAGTGAGCTCTTATTGGATTGAGTACAAATCAGTCCCAATATCAATGTAAGCCCATTTAAGAAAAATGCCCGAACTTTGTACAAAGGAAGGCTCTTTCCTCCTCTTTGAAATATGTTATTCCAAAAAATGGTTCTTGTATTTATCAACCCAATTTGTTTAACAAGTAAATAATCAAAAGGATAAAAAGGAAAAAAAGAAAGATACATAATAGTTTCAACACCTCCATTAAACTAGACCACATTGGCAACTTCAGAGTTATATTTGACCTATTTTATCTTCAAAACTTTAAAAAACTTTATTTCCTGGTGTTTGGTAAAAGAACAGTGAAAACTGAAAAAAGCTAGAGAACTTTATTTATTTATTGGTAAAAGCTCTACAATATTCTGAAGCAAATGCCACCTAAAACCCAGAGGTGCCAAGTGGTGTATCCAAGCTCTTGCTGGAACAAGTACTGGTAAAAATATCAGGCAAATTGCAAACTTTCAGAACGCAAACGCTATGAAAAGCTCAAACAGAATCAGTAATCGTGTAGCCATGATTAAGATAGGAAGGTACAACTGGGTCTGTGTATATTGAAATTTATCCTGTTGCCAATCTAACGTATGCCTAAGAAACCATAAAATTCAATGAAAATGAATCAACCAGCAACAAGTGGTGGTTTAAGGTCTTCTTGCCTTAGCTCTATTCAGGGATGCAATGTGAATCGTTCCGGGAACTTGGATCGTATCTTAGGCAGCAGTATTTTCAAGTGATGCACTCCACAGATTGGTTATGTGAGGGTAAGAAGCTTTTTCATCAAGCTGGTTCTGTGCCCATATCAACATCTTCAATAGGCTTGGAAGCTTCGGATCTGTTGCATAATCAAAGACGAATATTAAAGTCATGGTCATCTTTAAATAAATGTTCAAATTAAATACCAGGAGGAATTCAGTGATTTTTAATGGAATGGGGACTAACCCTTTTCATGACTTTGGCTGGTGAGAATTGCCGCATTTACCTCGCTTGCAGTCTTTAGGCGCTGTGATACATCTAGAAGCCCTCCAACCGGGCACTTAGATACATCTTTGAAAGCTAGTAATGCCATAGTCTTCTCCAAATCTTCTAAGAAGGCTGGCTGTAAAAGTTAATATAATTTAGTTAATAGAAAGACCATGGAAACACTCCCCCCCACAGTCAATATGTTTGACGTCCAGAAAATATGATAGTTCAGCCAGACGACTTGAAATGCAGATGGTATATGAAATAAAACTGTGAGTTAGATTGAAGACCTGCTTTTCTCCTTCAATAATATGGATTGAGTGAAGATGTATGTTGCATTGTAAAAAAGAAACTTATGGAAATTACAAACATAGTATCTAAAGACCGAATAATTACATTCTGTTCTCCTCTTGGAGCCAGTTCCTCTTGCGCAAACTCCACAGCTTCTTCAATCTTTCCATGCCTTATCAATTCTATCAGCCTTTGCTGTTGGAGATGGAAAAAGAGTTGGGGATTTGTAGCTAATATCTGCATTCAAGAAGGTAAACTTAGGATACAATCAACTCAAACTACCTAAAAATCAGCACTCATTTGCGATAACCTTCTAAGTATCAAGATTTTCTAGAGTGTTAAGCGCACACTATGACAAGAGGAAAGATCCTAGAGACAAAAGGCAAGGCATACATGTCCACAAAATAACAGAACAATTGAACCAAGAAAAGAAAATCCAACATCGTTTGGATTCTTTAGGAACATCACGTCCCTGATCTGATATCAGCTATGGGAAAAAATTGATATTGGCTACATAGAAGCAACATTAGATTATCTCCTATTCTCAGGGAAAAACAGAAAAAAGAAAACAAAATGGGGGTCTGGAACCCATTCCCATGCATATTAGCACAGGTTAGAAGATTCATCCCAAGTAAGAAACTAGGTCATGGTCCTTTTGGTCTCATCTAAGACAACAATTATAAACTAGTTTCCATATCTAAACCAACCCTGAAGTTTGCATACATGTTCCTATATAGGTAGGAAGGGTTCAAATGTTCAAAGTAAGGTTAGTCAATAATTTTTGTGCAGTTTGCATCAGGATCTTGTCGTCAATTTTGTAATCCTTCAGCTCTATCCAAAAAATATTTTCTTTTATCCAGAAGAGGCACAAGCTAGAGATGAAGTAGAAAGAAAAAATAAAAAAGAAAAGGATAGCACAACGAAAAAGCAAACTTCAAGCATATGTTTACTGTAGTCAAACTAACAACATTCCAAGAGTGACTGAGTTGGGTATCAAATGCCTTATAATTGCTCGAACTTCACCTAGCATACTAAGGAAAGATGCAATACCTATGTATTTGTTTATATTCTGTAGGTTTTAACTGCAAATTTTAAAAGTTGCATTAAAACCATAAACCTTCCAGATGAAGAATTCTCTGACATAGTACCAACCTCAAGGGGAAGAACTGCCTATTTCATGCTGTCGGCATATATCAAAGAGCCTCTCTGTAGTCATTTCAAACAAAGACAATTTATTGTCCCTAGTTATATGTTCATACAAAAGCTTGCTCGAGCAGTTTCATGATCAGAAGACTCTTAACATCCATCTCCTAGCATAAAATTCTATGACTAATACTGGATCGTGAAGTTTATGGAGACTTCAGACAGAATTCAAGCTCATAAGAAGGTGATAGAAAAGCTTTGCATGGAAGCTATAACAAGGGCCAAGCTATTGTTACCATCAGTTAGAAACAAACAGAAATAGGTTCAGAAGATCATTTACAGATCCTCTGTAGCAAGGGTCAAGGGTATCTTACCACAGATTAGAAGACAGGCTAAGAAGAAGGATTAATAGATTCCATTTACCATTTTCACTGACCGATGGAATGTGCTAGCAATAAAGACTACAAACTTTTCTAAGGATTTAACAGTACCACCGGAAGTGAGAAACAAGGACATTTATTTAACTTCTGGACGGAAACACAAGGTAACAAGGACAAACCCAAAGGAAAAAGGAAATTTAAATTGTAAGAACTATGAGGAATGTTGTCACCAAGGAGATAAACAAATGGTGTGAGTCTAGGTGGATTATTCAAGGTACATGCAAGAAGACACAACACATGTCCAGGGAAAAGAAGAAGGGAAAAAAGACAAAAAGGAATTATGATAAGTGCTGGATCACATCCACACCTTGATTTAACTAATTGAATGTCAGGTTACCAAAACACGACTTATACCGAGTGCCCCTTCATTTTCCCTCTTCTATTCATTGATGAGCAAACAGTAAAGAGTAAAACTGAAATGAACATTTGTGTACAGTGGCATCGAGACACATAAAGTTGATGTGCCATGAAAATAGTTCCAGATTTCTTTTTCTTTACTGAGTCACAAGAAAAGGTGCTCTCCGCAGTTGATGTAAATAGCTCCTCATTATCTTCTGTTCTGTTGATTTCTCTGTTTGCTGCCATTCTTTAGGAATGTCACTCTTAACACATACAGCTAATGGATCACCTATCTATCTCTCAGCCACACACAGGGGTATGGAAGATTTAAATGTTTAACATAAAGAGTGGATCAGCATATATAATAATAATCAAAAAGGAATAAACATGCAAACCAAGAGAAACTCTAAAATTATGCAACTAAACAGAAGATGTGTTTATACTGTGAGATATCATGCTAGCCACATGTTGATGATGATCAACTGATCAAAACAAAAGTAAAAGAATGCATTAGAAGCAGAAAAGAAAGGAGCAGGCAAACCTCGGGATTCAAGTCATTAATCTTCTTGATTGCATCCTCCACATTACCGGACTGCACAGCCTTTTTAACAGCCATCCGATCCGTGATGGTAGCAAGATCCATATCAGCTGTTAACTCATAAGGAGAATCAAATGTTAAAGGTATGCGAACAATAACATACATGCTGGCATAAAGGATAACACGAGCGTCCGAAAGATGACACAAGGATACGATCAGTCCCAGATTCTATTCTGAACTTTTCTGCAGCTTCTACATAACCCTCTGTAACTAGAAAATTCATTACCAATCTATCTGTATCTTCTTTTCTAATCTGTACATCATTGAGCCTTTTCTCCCAATTATCTCTAGTGATTACTTTCTTTGATGTGGCCTGCAAATGAAGAAAATGAAAAGAAAAAAAAAAAGAGATGAATAAATAGATTGCAGCATCTCATAAGTCATAACAGAACTATGTTCAACAACAGCAAAATTTGATCTGAACAATGATGAGGAAAATTCATCAACAAGTTAAACCATATGCAGCTTCCTGCCATGACATAGGCAAATACAATTAACTAGATAATAATAACAACAATACGCGGTTAAAACAGAAAATAACTCAAACACAAACTTCAACACAGTAGAACCTTATTACTTTACCAGATTCACACATTCAACTTCCAACCAACTAATTTGAAGCAACATTGTAGACTGAGGATTCCATCTCAAACCTAATCAATAGCTAAAACTACACTACTCATATCCATGCCGTTAAACAAGATTGACCAAGAAATGCAAGATAATTCCTAAATCGACAATTCGAAATTGGGGGGAAAAAAGAGATAGAGAAATAAATAGATTGCTGCATCTCGTAACAGAATTAAGTTCAACAACAGCAAAATTTGATCCGAACAATGATAAGGAAAATTCATCAAAAGTTAAACCACACACAGCTTCCTACCATACTAAACAAATACAACTAACTAGAAAATAATAACAACAATACGCAGTTAAAGCAGCAAATAACTCAAACAGAAACTTCAACGCAGTAGAACCTTATTACTTTACCAGAATCGCATATTCAACTTCTAACCAAGAAATGCAAGACAATTCCTAGGAGGATAATTCGAAATTAGGAAAAGAACAATTGACGAAATAAATTAAATTTACCATGGCTTCAAATTTCAGCTAATTCGCGAATCACAATCCAGAACAACGACATAAGTTTTCAACACGACACCTTGAAACCCATATAAGCACCCGGAGGAAATGATGTGTATGCACGGTAGAAGAAGATTCTGCAAGTTTCTTGTTAATTTGGAGAAGAACTGAAATGGAAGATCACTCAAAGTTACCAGAAATGCCCTCGATTATACAAGCCTTTGGACAAACCCGGAAGAAATTATTAGGGGCAATTTTTCATTTATTCTTCATTACATTACAGGTTTTTACAATTACACAAATACCATATATATTATTTGCAGAGAATTGGTGCTAAGTTTGGACCCAAATTTAAAAAGTAAAAAGTAATAAATTTAATTTAAAAGTATAATTTGTGTTACATTTTTTTTATTGCATGATTAATTTAATGTAATGACACTTTTATTATATTTTATTAGCAAGTCTTTAAAAATTTTGTTACATAATTGATTAATTTTATGAGGAATCAAACAGCAGGAGAATTATATTGCTTGTATTTACGGTCTTAGGGCTACAGGAAAGGTTAAATGTTTACTAAATCAGTGTATATATTAATCTTTAGGAGTTGATTTTAGTAGAGCAGAAAATTTATAGGTATAGCAGATTGAGTTTTGTTTCTGCTTGATTTTGTATTTTTCACTTGATGATTAATAAATTTTTAATTACCAAAAAAAAAAAAAAAAGTAGAAGAATTAACAAATATCAAAGATATCAAAAATTTAATAATACGTAATAACATAAGTAATAAAGCGGAGATCATAACTTAAAACTTTTTGACATTTTAATATATGGCATTATATTTCATTGGTTATAAAGAATAAATTATTATTTCATTCATAATTTTATGTGTCAAAACAGCTAAGGAATAAAATATTAATGACAAACTTAGTTTTAGATAAATTTAAGAAAAATTAATTTCTCAAAATGTATAACGAGAATTAACTTTTCTCTTCATCCATATTTATGTTTTAAAAATTAATTCTCAGTTAATCAAATAAGAAATTGAAAATATGACCTCATAATAATATCAAAATTTAAGATAGACTTGAGACTGGTTGTTAAAGCTGTCAAAAATTGTTATTTTAAAAGTATTTTGAAGAAAAATAATTTGTGTTGGCTAATTCATTTTAGAATATTTTTTTAATAGATTTGATAAACAAATTGTGTTTGATTAATTTTTTAAAAGTATTTTTGATGTAAAATTACGAAAAGAACAAGTATTAATGTTCGTTTATAATTAAAATTATTTTACAAAGAAATTATTTAATATATTATTTTTTTTATTTTTTTTATTTTTTTTATTTTTTTTATTTTTTTTAGTTTTTTTATATTTTTTATATGTTTTAAAATTATCATAAAAAAATTAAAGAAAATATTAAATATTAGCATAATATAACATGATGATTTAAAATACTAAAAAATACTTTAAGCAATATAAATTAAAAAATTATTTCCAAATTGTCATCGAAAAATTTAGGCTTGGGAGTCATCAAAGGAGGAATGGGCATCTGTTGGTTAGGAGAACTTTTTTAAAAGTTAAATATATAAACCACAAAAAATAAAATAAAAATAGCATTGTGAAGAAAAAGTTCCAATGAATGCCTATTTTTCACTTCTCAAAATGTTAGTTATGTAAATTTTGATCAAAATATAATATTTTAAAAAAGTATCTACTTCATGAAAAAATATCTATCTTATAATACGTTTGGTATAATTTTTAAGTATTTAAAATTTAATTTATAAATATGGAGTTGATCTAAATCTTTTTTTTTTTCTACGTATGCTATACTCTATATATGAAATGTATTAATTACAATATTTATGAATCAACGAGGAATATACTTAGTGAATAGAGTAAATTACAATATATTAGTTCATTCAACAATATAATTAAATTGGACTAAATATTTAACTTTTCAATTTTTAGTAGGCGTTTAGATAAGTGATTTTATCTAGTAATTTGAAATCATGGTGAAATTAGTATTTAGATATGTGATTTAATTTCATGGTTTCAAATCATGAGATGAAACTTTAAATTCTCAAAAAACTTTACATTTGAAAGTTTCAAAACATGGAATGAACTTTTTCAAATATAAAAATTTGACCCACAAGTTTATATTTTGTAAAAGAAAACCATCATTTATATATCACCGTCGTATTTATCGTAATTTTATTTCAAATGTAAACAAAATTTTGTTATTGGCGTTATTCTTTCTTTGCCGATCTTTATCAATCATGTGGGAAGATTATATTAAGAGTAATGTATTTCTATTCAGTCTAGTCACCAAAGCTTGATGGGGTGTAGAGTAGCGATATACCCCGAAAAATATATAAAAAAATAATGTATCAAAAGATCTATTACTTTGAATTAAGCTGACTGCGTATATGAATATTCACGTCGTCAACTCTTTCTTCCCACAACTAGAACAAATTAAAATAAAAAAAAATTGCAATGACCATTTCTTCTTCTTTTTTCGTTTGCACATTTTAAAAAGCGTATGAACAAAAAAACAAAAAAAACAAAAAAATAAAGAGAGAAAAGGTTAAAATGAGCAAAAGCTTGCAAAGCCTCCATTTTCGTATTTGCAAGCGTAGACTTTCAAGTTTTAGTGCAAGTTTGTTCGAATCCTATTCGAGCTTTCTTTTTAATTTCTTCTTTCAAATTGAAGAATAAACTTTGATACCATATCCAACTCACCACCAACACCCAAACCTTAAACAAGAAAAGAACGAAGATTTTTGATGTTTACAAGGAAAACACTTACAAGCAAGAAATGATAAATTAATATTCTCGTATTTGTGCAGAAGAAAAAAATTCAGAAATTAAAGGGTTGTTTGGTAGTGAAGAAAGAAGAAAATCATCAAAAATAATGACCGAAAATGAAGGGTGTCTTCAACGTCGAAGGGGGTTCATTCTTTGCGTCGAACAATTACTGCATAGAAATTCTTCAAAAAAATGGTCATAGTTAAGCCCATAATTGGACGAAGCGCATGAATCAATTTGTGCACTTAGCCCAATTTTGGGCTACATATAACCATTATTTATTTTATTAATTTGTTCAAGTAGAGAGACATAAGAGTTGACGATTTGAATAACGGTTCGTCAAATTCGGGCGAAATAGCCTTTTTGGGGTATTATTTTTTTCATATACCTTTTAGTATATTGTGTCCGATTAATTTACTATTTTAGCCCTTAGGACTCCTATAACTCATATTTCAATTTCACTTTTTATTTAACTAAAGTTTAATCAATAAATGTTGTGTTTTTCATTACAATGGTTTTGTGATAGTGTATTATACTTTGTTATGAGCTTTTACTTATTTGGTAAAGTTGTATAGGAATTGAGAAAATTTTGATAGTTTTCACAACTTATGGGGTTTTTATGTTCATGAAAAAAAAATACAACTTAAGAATTTAAAATTGCATGTCCAAACAAAACTTCAATTTTATCATATAATTAAATATGATAATTTCATGTAATTTAAATGCGTGTGTGGACCGCTTAGTCTAACAACCTATTAAAAATATTTTTCTACAAATAACTTTGTTTTTGAAAAAGATGAGTAAATATTGAGGAGACTAAAATTTAAGGTGATTTGGTATAATTTTTGAGGAGTGTTTTTTGAATGGATTCGATGCTTGAATTCAAGAAAGAAGATGAAATCGGTTTTTGTATGATAATGTATATGAGTATATAATACCTCTTATAATTTTGTATATTAAAGTGTATAACATTATATATTAAATTTTAACATTATTTTAAAAGAAAAATTGAGTTTGTATAATTATTTTATGTCGGGTATATAATATTATATATCAAGATTTTAAACCATTATTGTAAAAATAGCGAGCTCTGTGATTGAAAGCTTAAAAAATGGGCTGCCTAAGTACAGTTTTGCAATTATCCCTTGTAAATATGTATTTATGGTGGAGATATCTTTATCTTTAAGAAAAAAGCAGAATTTTTTTAGAAATAACTAAAAAATTATATTTACTTCTATTACTTCTCAAAAACACCTTCTCAAAAACACTTTTATTTATTGGTCAAATACTTCTCAAAATTTCCAAAAATGGCTTCAACTTCTAAAAAATTGATCAAACGTTGTCGTAATCTCTTCCCCTTTTCCTCTTCTCCATCCTCCAATATAATTGGACAAATCTATTTCACAAGAAAAACAAGATTTAACACAAACTCTACGAAGATTTTAGTTTATTTTTTAAAAAAATAACCTGTGCATGCAAAGGAAAAAATTTCAAAACCAGAACTGAAATACATACATAAAAAACACTTATGGATTTCAAATATTTTCTACCAACTTTGTTTACACCCATTTTTAAAGAAAAACATGAAATCAGATTCATCGAAAATTAGTGGGATAAGATAAATATATTAAAAACATGTAAAAAGATATCTTATAATTGTTATAAATTCAGATAAATATATTTTAAATATAAATGCAAAACTTCATTTTACTCCTTTAATATTTCATTTTTACTGTTGATGAAGTTATTTATTCAAACTCACTTTATACTTATCTTGAACTCATTTTAAGATTTTCAATAATATATCTATTTTCATCCATATTAGCAATGAGGCAAAGTGAGGTCAAATTATATCGGCGGGGTTGGGAGAAATTGAATTAAAATAAAAGTGAGGTTAAATTATAGGGGGTTTAGAAAATTCCACGAGGCAACATTTAGTAATAAAAAATATAATTAGAGGCTAATATATTTTTGTGGGTTTTGTTAATGCATGAGGACTGAGGGCAGACATGTCCCAAAGTTGTAATGAATGTATTATATTTGAGATCAACTATTAATGAGTGGCTTCATCGGATAAGAAGGTTATTTAAATGTTAAGCAGTAAGCATGTTCAATCTCTAATTTTAAAATTATGCGTTCTAGTTATTAAGAAAGTAAAAATGTAGGAGTTAGTAAAATTATTGATAGTTCTTTTGAGGATTTTTTTTTAAAAATAATTATTAAAAGGAAAGAAAAAATAAAAAAGTATATTATAAGTGGAGAAAATCAAATCCTCGCCATTACTAATAAGAAGAAATTTTTTTTTATAGTATTTTTAGTGTACCAAAAAGAAATAAGATAATGAACAATACTCCTCTAAATTATTATGTTTTTGTCACTTTCATACTTAAATTATATCTCATTTGCGTTATCCCGTGAATGCCTCAAGTGCTAAATGGAATTTATTTGTTAAATAACGTACCATCTCACTATTGTTCACAAGTAGTCCCATGGTCTAGTGGTCAGGACATTGGACTCTGAATCCAGTAACCCGAGTTCAAATCTCGGTGGGACTACAATCTTTTTCTGTTTTTGAACTTCATATAAAATTTTTTATTCGATGTTTTGTATATGTATTGGACCGGATTAATAAATTTGAATTCCGCACATTACATGACTCATTTTTGGGGCAACATTTTTTAAGTTTTTTTTTTTATTTTCAAGAACTCAAACTCAAAATTCAAATTAGGAATGAAGAAATCTCAATAATCCTATCACAACTCAGTCGATGTAGTATATATAATTGAATGTAAATACCAAAGCCAC
>JACEIK010000035.1:0-32091 GCA_018107945.1 Datura stramonium | reverse complement strand
CACACACACATGAGATTATAATTTGTTCGACTTATTCAAGTTTGGGCTGATAATTGACCTGTTTATTTATTAGCTCAGTCCATCTCAATTCAACTCATTTCCATTCATCAAAGTTTGGACTAATGTCTAGCCCAAATTGATTCATGAGAAATCTTGCCAAAATATTTTCAAAAAGATATTTTATTTTATTTAATATGTTATATTTAGTCATAATAAAGATAAATATTAATTTTATAAGTTATCAAAAATTATAAAAGAATAAATAAAGCAATTAAAACTTAATTAGAGTTAGGCGGGTTGGGTTATGACCCGCATTTTAGCCCATTTCAGCTCAACTAGCTTTTGGGCGGGTTATTTATTAACTCAGCCCATTTTGATCCTTCTAAATTCAGTCCAACCAGTATATTTGCCACCTATATTTTTGTGTGTATGTATTATTGACCATTTATTAACTCTGCTCATTTTAACTCGTCCAAATTCAATTCAACCAATCTATTTTTCGCCTATAATTTATATGCGCGCGGAGTGATAATATATATACCACTAGAGAAAGGAGTCTGCAAAAACTATTCAAACATAAAGTGGTGGATAATTTACTTGTAATAATATTGTTCAACCAAATAAAGTTGGAATCCAACTCATTATTCACATCCAATTAATTAGTTGGTTGTTGCACTCATCTTTTTTTTTTCTCTCGTGTTCAGATCAAAGAGTCATAACGCACAAGGTTCGCCACAAAATTACTATATTTTCTTCTCATTGATGATGAGATTCCCAAAAGCTGCTCAACCTTTTCTTGTATGCCAATTGCCAAACACCACCAATTTATTTATTAGAATATATGCCAATATGTCTTTCCACCTGTCATTCCCTTAACAAGAAACATGACATACAAGAACATTGTGAACATGTCCAAAAACAAACTAAAATTATGTGCACCACTAGTGTGTAAAGAATTTATGCACTTATTTCTGTATTTTAATTCCTTCTAATATTTAATCTGCATTATTTTATGATTTACGAATCTCATAATGACTTATAATTATCGTTTAGATACTCTGATAATGTAATTTTTTTTTAATATATTAAAGTTAAAAAGAATTTTACTTTTATAATGTATTTTTTTAATATTATTGAATCACCTAAAAGATAAGTACAAGTAACTATTCATAGAAAGTGGAATTAGAAAGTGTGACATCCATAATGGAGGGTGGGTGGATAAAGACGGATCAAGAAAAGGATTTTTAGATTGATAAATTTCTAAAAAGAAATTTACAGGATACCACAAACTAATATTTGAATCGAAATGAAAGAAAAAAATAAAAGATCTTAGAAGTGAATAACACAAATTTATATTATAACCACACTTTTAAACTCAATAACAACAACTTAAGAGATAAATTTATAAATATATTGAATTAAAATAAATAATATGTGTCATACACATGAGTCACGACCAAAACTAAAAAAATCAGTAAAGTATAAATTGAAGAGGAAAAAAGCAGCCAATGTGGATTGAGCATTTCTTGTCATGTACACTTGATTCTTTTGGTGCATGACATCACCACAGTAGCTAGCATTGACGTTAAAATTGGTAGTATTAGATAGATACGGATAAGAGAGGATGACGTTAACGTTGTGGTCTAATGTTAGGACACTAATAATTCTAGGATTCCACAATTCTCTATTTGTAGTTGTGGGTGCTGGCACCTCACTCCCAACCAGCTCAAATAATTGCGTAATTCACCCCCAATCTAATCTATATTTTAAATAAATCTAGCTAGCTACTAATTATTATTGCTTCTTACTAGCTGTTCTATATTGACCTCTCATGCTGCATGTGGTTTACATATCTGCTTGAAATTGTGGCTAACCCAATACCTGACCCCGATCGAGTTGGGATCCACTTCGAGATTTGAACTGATTCGAGGCTCTACTCCAATTTAATATTCGATTAGAATTCAAATCGAGACTTCAGATCCGACCCTAATCGGAGACTTAAGTTTCAATTTTGAATTGGGATCCGAGATCTGTCCCCAACTCTAGACTTGATCTTGAATTGAGATTCAATTCAAAACATGATACTTAATCCTGACTTCCGATATCAGACCCGAACTCCAGACTCAACTCTAAACGGAGATCCAACCTTGACCCCAGACTCAGGACCTAATCCAGGTTCTAAGACTCGACCCCTACCCCAAGCAGAAATCGAGATCCGATCTTGACTAGAGACTTGAGACTCCAGACCCAAACCTAATCCAAAACTTGAGACCAGATCTTGATTTGGGACCCGAGCCCCATCCAATAAATCTCAAACAGTAAATTTAAATTAACAAAAAATTTTAAATGAACTAATATTGAGATTACTTAAAAATGAATTTATCTTAAATTGAACTAAAATTAATTCAGTATAAAATTACTTTTTATCCAACTCATAATATTTTAAAATTAATTGAACGAACCATCAACTTTTTAATCTTATTTAACATTTCTAATAGGAAATATTGTCTTTTATAAAGTGCATATTTTAATTAATCGATTATATATGATATCGTAGACCAAATGATTATACTGAGGAAACTCTTTCTTTGTTTCTCATGTGTTTTCATACATATCTTTTAAAAGGAAAATTTAATTAAATAACCCTTAGTTATTTCGTTTCAAATTATAAGCTATCTCCTGTTTTTCAAATACGGTAACTATTTTAGAATAATTATATTCAATAAACACGGCAAGTATTAAAATGGAACGGAAGGAATAGAAGCTTAATAACACCCGACTTTCCTTTTATTGTGTTTGATTAAATAATGACTCGTCTTCAGTTTAAGTAATTTATATTTTATTAGCATAAATAATTTTTATATCATCTCATCTTTATTTGTTTTTGCAGGTAATATATATATTTTGCAAAATTTTAAATTTCACCCTATAAATATTATTAGTTAGTTTGTCAATTAATCTTCTAAAATTAACTTATTTTGAAAAAGTGTTTCTCAAAAAATAAGTTTGGTGAAAAGTAATTGATCAATAAATTTAGAAAACATTTTAAAGCAATAATTAGTATTCGATCAAACTTTTTAAAAGTGCTTATAACTGTATTTTCTCAAAAATAATGTTTTCAAATAGTACTTTTTAAAGAGAAATTATTTTCTTTAACTGTAAAATATCTTCTCCTAGTTACTCCATCCAACGTGGCTTTGCTTCTTCTTCTTCTTCTTCTTCTTCTTTCTTTTCTTTTCTTTTCTTTCTTTCTTTTTTTTTTTTTTTTTTTGTAATAATCCATTCATAAACTTTCAGTGGAGGAAGGTAAGGGGGAATTAAGATCTTTAAGTTTGAATTAGTAGTATTTTATACATTGTGCTTGGATAAAATTAATTATAAATGTTAACTAAGAGCCATGTTGGACCTTTACTCACGTGATTAGTGACCCAACAACCCACACACATTAAAATGGAGACTCCACTAACCCTTTTAATGTCCATGCAAATAGCTCTAGAATAACCTGCCTAAACTCAAATCTATGTCAGAGTCCATAGTCCATACTGTTAAGATCAATTTACAATTCAAAAACATAAGTTTCTTATATATAGGATAATACGATACACTTTTTTTAGTTCGTTCTAAAAAAGAATGATATATTTTTATTTAAAAAAATATATTGAATACACACTAAAAATATTTTACCAATATTTAGTCTCACTTATTTGGTAAAGTCATAAAAAATGTATTAAAAAATAATTTTATAATATTACAAAATCTTTTCATATTTTTCAAACTTCTGCTCAGTCCAAATTATATGATAATGTTAATTGTACACGACCTTATAGATAATGGGTTTGTTCAGAAAGTGCTTTGTAGCCACAACTATAAATAGAGATCGTTGGGTCGTCGTGTACTTGCACTCTTAACAAATATTTCTTGCTTGTCTCATAGTTGGTGTATTATATATCAAACATTATGTTTACCCAATATTCTCTGTTTCTTATTATTTCCTTAATAGTATTACTATTTTTGGAGCCATTAGAGATTGTTGGACGACGTTCTCATGAATTGTCCAATAATTACAACAAGTGTGATTCATTGGACAGTAGTGATCATGAGGATCTTGTAACTGATTTGCCAGGACAACCTAGTGTAAACTTCCAAGCATAACTGGGCATGTGACAGTAAATGAAAACAATGGAAGAGCACTCTTCTATTGGTTCTACAGTGCTCAATTGCCCCTCAGGATAAACCTTTAGTGCTCAATGGAGGTAAGACCAAAATAATGACGTGGATAAAGTTCAGTAATCATATCGTATAATAATATATACTAGTATTATTATATTTGTATCGTATTGCTATCGTCATCGCGGTAAGTAGGAAAACTATACGTTGATTTACTTATGAGTTTTGTTTCATTGGAAAAGGTTTTGTTAGACATGCCAACTTTGCATTATGTTAATTATGTTAACTAGGAGAAATAGATAATATGTTTGACTGAAAAAGAAGCTTGGAAAGCAATAGGAGAAATTAATATAATTCCACTAGCTACTCAAACAATTTAGCTTACTATTCACATATCATTTGCACTTAATCCACAGCTTAACATAATTAAGAGGATATATTATATATATGGCCATTTCCTTTTTAACTTTTATTACTTTCATATTAGTACTACTAATTATTTAGTCTTTTCTGAAGTCACATGTGGTTAATTTTCAATGTTTGATCCAGGTCCAGGATGCTCTTCAGTGGATATGGAGCAACTCAAGAGATTGGGCCTTTTCTTGTAGACTCGTGGTTTTGGCCTAAATCTTAATCCTTATTCCTGGAATAAAGGTTCTTTTATTAATACTTTTATCATATAAAAATTAATATTTATATTTTCTCATTATGTAGAGGTGTGTTTCTTTAATTCTTAAAAACTAAGTGAAATATTGATGCAGAGGCAAACTTGTTATTCCTGGAATCTCCAATTGGTGTTGGCTTTTCATACTCAAATACAAGTGCTGATTATCTTAACCTTGGTGATGATTTCACTGGTGAGATTTATATTTACTCAACATCCCTTCATAGAATATCTTTTTTTTTATATAAAAAATTCGGATCAAGGACAGGAAATGGGGAGAAAATTACAAAGTGAGGAATCAGAACACCGCATTGACATAAGATGAAAATTCAAGCAACCAACTAATTGAGTTGCTAAGATTTCCATTTTCGCCTACGTAGCTATTACTAGTAGAGGTCTTATTTTTCTTCCCTTTTATCTTTTCAAGAATTGGTCATCTTTCCATAGTCATGTGTACTGTCTGTTTCTTAAGAAATATCTTATGTGATATTGATATTTTGTCTTAATGTCTTATGTTATATGTATTCCATTCCTCTAGAAATACCTAACATATGTGATGTTGATATATATGTTTTTCGACCTTTTCCCTAACCTTTTTGGACTGTTTTACCAGCCAATGACACATACACTTTTCTGCACAAGTGGCTACTCAAGTTCCCATCATATAAAAAAAGGCCCTTTTATATTGCTGGAGAGTTATGCGGTAATTTACCATAAACCATCTTCTACCAGACAGTAAATTAAAATTTTCTGCACCTGTTTAAATTTTTTTTATGGTTCTCTTGGCAGGAAAATATGTACCTGGATGTGCAGTCATTGTTGACAAGAACAATTAGACCCTTCCCTTTTCATTGATCTCAAATCACGGTATGCTCTTTCAATTTACATGACATAGTTTGAATTATATAAGACAGAGTTTAAGAGAAAAATGAATACTATTAAAATTTATAATGGTTTAACCGAATTCACTTTGATGAAAAATTACCCTGTGCAAATAAAGTAAAAATGATCTTTTCTTGGTTTTATGTGATCAGTTATGAACCCCCTGACATGAAAGAAATATTCAAATATAGTTAAAAAGGAGGTTAAAATTTGCTGTACGTCATATATTTCAAAGTACAACTGGTCATAGCGTGTTTGGCCATAAACATATCATAAACATCTATATACTTATAAAACATTCTCATTAATGGTAAAAAAATGAAAGGTAACAAAGTTAATTATTTCCAAATTTAGAAGTTTATCCTTTTTTAAAATAGACTAAAAGTGTCACATAAATGACTGAGTTGATACTCTATGTGATTTGAACTTGAATAAAAATGTTGTTGTTATTGTTGTTGTTGCGGGTGCAGCTGAGTAATCCTGAAACGTGTGATGCAGAGGACTGGAAGGGTCTTGTGGATTATGCATGGAGCCATGCTGTCATTTCTGATGAGGAGCTCACAAAACTATTTCAGATTCTTGTGATTTCAACAGTGATGACCTTGGAGCAATCAGACTTGTAGTCAGGCTGTCGATGAAGTCCTCAAACAGTACAAGGAGATTGATATCTACAGCCTTTACACCTCAGTCTGCATAAGAGATCACTACTTCTCAACAGCAAAATACACAAGTCTTATTTGATACCAAGTCCAAGATGGTAACTCAATCACGCGCTACCCATCCAGTTTAAAGAATTTTTGAGACTATATAAGTTAAACTCTTACACATGAATTTAGCTTTGCTATACATAATCTTGAAAATAAAACAGATTATGTTACGTTTTAATTACAACAATTAATTAGATGTACATTAATTGGATCTGATATATTATTGATGTTGTTGTCATTAGATGCCAAGGATCATGGGAGGATACGACCCCTGTCTTGATGATTATACTTCTTCTTATTACAATAGACCTGATGTTCAAAAGGCTCTCCATGTTATAAGTGATGGTCAACACCTCAAAAAATGGAGCATCTGCAAGTAATTATTAATTAATTTTTTTATTTTTTAATTTTGAAAATTCTTTCTTAGTCCACATATGATGTGGAAGTCTAAAAAGCAGAGAAGAAAACTAACAAGTTCAATATCTGAATATTCAGTATGTCGATCTTTATTGGTCGAACTCAAATCAGTTCTTCCTATATATCACAAACTCATCGATGCTGGTCTCAAAATTTGGGTCTACAGGTACAACATACATAAGTATTCCTTAACACAAACGTTTCATTTCTTGAAAAAGTCCACCACCCACTTTTCCTCTTCTCATATTTTACACATTATTATTAATAATTGGGACCTAACAAAGTTATTGGTGCTCATAATTTAGAAAATGTATGAAACTTTATAACGTGTGGCTAATTATTATTTAATAATATATAATTCTGTTTTGGTCTGTCAGCCAGCTGTATTATCGACAAGATATAGTTTAAGTGCCCTCGGTCTGCCAGTTAAAAAGGAGACCCTGGTACCATCAGAAACAGGTAAACACATAAGGATCCATGCTTGGAATTAATATATATGACTTTGTTTAGATGTTCCTGCGGATTCAAAATTTAAATGTTATATGGTTACGTTTTTGAGTTTCAAAAATCAGTTTTTAAATGTATTTCCAACTCTATATATGTTTGTTTTTCTTCACAAAATAAATATAACTATATATATATCTACAGTTGTCATGTTACTCTATTGGACATATATTTGATACTTGCATACAGGGTTGGCAAAATCAGCCCATAAAATTATGATTTGTCCAATTTGTTTACTTGAGGGGGCTAATGACTTGTTTATTTTATTAACGCAACTTATTTTTGACCCGTTTAATTCAACTCATTTTAAAATTGGACTAACATGTAGTCTGAATTGATCCATACGGAACTTTATCTAATTTTTTAAAACAAAAAAATTATATTTGATATGTTATATATAGTCTTAATATAAGAAAATTTTTTTATTAAGTATTCAAATAAATTGTAAGAAAAAAAAAATTAAAACTTAGTTAAAATTGATCGGGTTGGGTTATGATCCAGTTTTTAGCCCATTTCAACTCAAGTAACTTTTGGGTGGTAATTGACCCATATATTTACTAACTCAACTCATTTTGACATAGAGCCTGTTTGGATTAGCTTATCTTAGGTGCTTTTTAAGTAAAAATTGCTTTTAAACAGTTTTGTAATATTTGGGTAATAAAAAAGTGGTTTTAATCACTTGTTTTTAAGTCAAAATAACATAAATAAGTCAAAAGTTATAAATTAAGAATCGAAACTTATGACTTTTGGCTTATAAACCAAAAATATCATCCATACAAGCTCATTCTCAAAATCAGTTCAGCTTAACCTCTACTTTGCATGTCACTACTAGTATCTTGTTGACTTGAATAATACCTCAGTGCTGAGAGGATGGGTTGAAAAGGCTACAAGGGTTAACATTTGCAACATTTAGAGGAGCAGGGCATGCGGTTCCTACATTCAAGCCAAGTGAATCACTTGCATTCTTCACTTCTTTCCTTAATGGACAATCTCTTCCTTTCCAGCGGATCTAAGTAAGGGCAGACATCAACTTTGTACTTCTCCAGTATAATGAGACTACTTTTGAGCCAAGGCACTACATATATCTATATATTAATTTCCCCCTTTTTTAACTTTTACATTTGCTATTTCAAAATGGGAGGACTTGCCATGCCTATATCTAGAGGATTAATTAGCAATTTAGCACATGACGAACGACCTTTCTCCTAAGCAATATAAGGAGATTTGGTTTTTGAATAATGCAATGGCTTTCTCATTACAATATATATGAGGATATTTTGTGGCTAACTTAAACTCCATTCGTCGTTCATCTTTTATAATTATCCATTTCTGTTTCACTTAATTAATTGTGCTTACTCTTCTCACCGGCACTAAATTACAATGAGTAACGGTTCGATACACAAAGCAATTATGGTTTTCCGCCAAGATCTAAAGAGGGGTAATCTACAAGTGAAAATCTACTAAATATATAAGTGCAAAATTCAAAACTCAATTATTAAAATCTAAAGTTGGAATCATAAATATTTTACAAATTACAACCAATAAAGTTCGAAACCCGACTCAGTCGTTGGTCGCACCCTATATATGTATCAATTCGCTCGACAAAGCCATTCGATATTTGAAAAGGTGCAATTATATTTCATGCGGACGACTTATTGATAAGCTGAGCTACAGAAAAAAACAAGATGTATATTTAGGTGGGAGACCCAATAATATTGTTTGCTTTATATAGCATTATAGTTTGATGGCACAAAAAAAAAACAAAAAAAAAACAGGAGTTCTTAGAGGTCGTTACTATAGAGAGTATAATTATATATGAACATATGAAACATGATCTCAATTTCAGGGCAGGTCAAACATTTTTGTTATAGGAACCAAAGGATCTAGTCTTAGTAACTTGCTACCCCTACTTGACAAAATGTACGTTAGTAGTTATAATCAACTTTTGGGCTTAAATTCTCCACTTTTGGGAAATGATACAGATAATAGCAATTAAGAAATTGGCCAAGCAGACTATAAATGAAACATAACCCTATTTTTTGATTGATACCACATCTTTAAATTTTAGCATGACAACTTCATATTAAAATGACTATTTCGAGGAATTTTCTTCCCGGTAAACTCATCCATGGTTGTGTCTAAAAAGTTTGATCAAATTAAAACAAGATGGAACTTAGGAAATTTCTTAAACAAGCTTCTTCCTTGTTGTCCTCCTCAATGTCACAACACCTGATCAGGAATGTCTCTGAGCTTTGTGAGGTTTTCATCAGAGGAATTACATGGCTTTCATTATGTCATCAAGTAGTTTTTTCTCAATCTGTTTTACAATCTAGAAATATACATTCTACTTTGGAAATAGAAATATTTTTATGTTCTTTTTTGTTTTTATGTTGTGATGGGATGCAGGATAGGATGATCGTTCCAACCTAATCACACAAGCCGAACACCACTCACTCATGTACCATACATACATGCTAAGTTGGTGCACGTCAAAACTCAAAAATCGACTCCAACACGCAGCAAATAGATGACTTGCGTTGCTGTAGACCGTGCGTTGGAAAATGGTTGAAGGATTAAGTTGAGGGTTTTAATGGGCTGTTCCGGCCCTCTAAGGATTGGACTTGCTGTCATGGTCCAACAGTCTGATTAAAAACTTTTAAAAGGAAAATTTTCGTAAGTAGTGGTAATGGAGTTCCTTTTTGTAAATATAGTGGAACTTTTATTTTCCAAAACGTAAATATTTTCTTTTAAAATTTAACCATCATTTGTCCATAATATAAATCTAATCTTAAATAGAAGGTATCGCATTGTGTGTGGTTATCCCAATATATATGTTTTCAAACTGTATATTGTATAAAAACAATCCAAAGATGACAATCTCCGGTAAAGCAACGTTAATTTTTCAGCCGCCAGCTGAAACGCTGATGAACTTTGGCGACGACAAATGCGTGAGGTTGGGATGGATAGTGACGACTAAGGTTTTTTAATACACAGATATCTATATATATATATATACACACACATACACACACACACTCACACACACTATAAAATTACATAATCTCACTATATTTTGTAATTATCTAAAAATACCATTATAAAAATAATAAGAGAAAGTAGAATACTACATCAGGTATTTACTGAAATTTGGGTCCACACTATTTACAATATACTTAATACTTGAAAGTAATATATTTCTAAATGTTTATAATTAGGGGTGACAAATTAGCCCAAACCCATATGACCACACCTGCTCAAGTTTAATGGATTTGGGGTGGAGTGATTTTGATAATGGGTTGATAAGACGCGTAATTGACCCACCATAAATCAATAGGCCTATCATGATGTTCAATCTTCACCCATAAAAATGCTTAATTTTCACTTTTAAGGTTCAACCTAGAAAGATTTTTTGCATATAAAATAATTATTTAATATTTTTTAATTATCAATTAAGATTGCAATAAATGACTTATCATTATAATTATTATTTTTTATGAAACATTATTACTTACTCTTTGTAAAGGAAAAAGCAGTTTTAAAAGATCAGTACAAATTTAAAGGACGAGTAGTGCAGTTGCGTTGATGCAACTCATAACACATAAGATCATCTAAATATAAACATAAATTATTAATATTCTATGGTAATCTAACAATGATAAATATCTCTTTTTTATTTCCTGGTCGAAAATAAGTATTCATATATATATATTTTCATATCCTTTCTATTTGAGTAATTTATTTAGTCTTGGGTTTGAGTTTTTTATATAAAAAAATCATGATAGGGAGATTGAGGCTTATGAGATGAAAATTCGAAAGATGAAGTTTTAATGCAGGTATAGAATATCGGCTGAAAATTTTTAAAAAAAAATTAATATTTACTTTTAAATTTGAAATATTGCAAGCAATAATGAAAAAAATTCTACACCTTGGTGTAAGTGAATAGTCACTTCTTTATTTTGTGGAATTTCTTTAATATTGAGATAAATCATGAAATGTAAGTTTGAAAATTATAAAAATAATGGGTCAAGTTGAGCTGGTTGAGTTATGAGCCGTTATTTTGGTCCATTTTAATCAACCCAACTATGAGCAGGATTAGTAATAACCTCAAGCTATCACTTCAACCCATTTTTAACCCTCCCAAATTCAGCTCAAGCAACTTTTGCCACGCCCTAAATTAGAATATGTAGTCAAAATGTTTGTCTAATCTTTTCTTCCCTTGAATATTAATCAAAAACAATTTAACTTTGTGGATTCAAATAAAAGTTAGGAACTATCTTCGATTCAAATAGTCATTTCTTCTATTAAAAAAATACTCATTTTCTTACTTTAAAAACTATGGAGTTAAAATTAGCACCTGGGTATACTAGAAAACTGAAAATCACCTAATTAGCAATATTTGCATGTAATGTCTCAGAAAATAGATTATGCTCCTTTTATTATTTTCCAGACATATTATTATCACAATTAATTATACTCTCCTTCCTGAACATTCGATAAAATTAGACAGTATATCAAAGTTTGTGTTGTGAATTCATAGATAATTAAAATTGCAGTCCTTTGCTCCAAACTAGAAGAAATAAAAATTATGAAGTAAGGGGAGATTCCAGATAGGCTTTTATAAAATTAAACTAAATATTAAAAAAGATAAAATTCATAACGAAGTCCTAATAGGTTATTTCCCTCTTTTATATATAGTAAATAGATATCTTTTCAGGTTTCCAAATTGAATTTGACATATTCTCATATGGATACTCCATCTTAATTTTATTCATAATAAATTAGCATAACCCATAAGAATGACGAGCACAAATCAAGAAAGATTCTCCTTTCTATGGCTTATTTTTGAATATTTTAAAAAATAATCGCTGTCTAAATTTCAAATAATTTGAATTTTTTTTTAAAACTTTGTATCTAGTTAAATATAGTAACATAAAAGGATGAAACAAATGGAGAATATATATGTGTGTGTGTGTGTGTGTGTATTTCAAAAACACAAAGAAAATGTTTGGTCTCAAACACTATAGTAGTCTCCAAGAGAGATATATTGAAATTTCAAACAGACTTAGTCACAGATTTTTTAGCCTCCAGCACACCAGGCTAACGGACCTCTTCTTCTTCTCATTTTGTTCCCAAAGAAGTAAAATACCAGGAAGAACAGCATAAGACGAAATGAACACAAGTCAAATTTGAAAAAACTAAAAAGGAAATATTATCATTTTTAATTTTTATCATCCTAAGAAAGAAGAAATAAATAAATTAAGACTGTCGGGGCGGCGATCATGGTCCAAAAGAATGTCGGCTAATGTTTCTTCGGAAGATTAGTGACGATCAGGCAGAAAATTACGTCTACTGTGATCCAAAGCGTGCGATCTTAATTTTTCATTTAATAAATTTATTTATTTAAAAAAAAAAAGTGATTTTTAAATTTTTAAAAAAAGTTATGAAGAATTTTTGTTGTCGATCTGATATAAATTTTAAATTTTACTATAAAACATAATCAATGAAATAGGTAAAACTAATTTTTTGAAGCAGAGTTTATTTATTTAACAAATTATTAAGTAGGCCCAAAACATTATTCTGTGTATATTTCCAACATTCCATGAAGACTTTTTCAAACAAAAAAGAAAATTACATAAAATATTAATATTAATTTTTTAAAATTGAAGTTTTTAAGTTTTTAAATTTCTGAATTTTAAATTTCTTGCTTTTTTTAATTTCATAAATTTAAAAAATATAAATATTAATATATATGGTAGTTATTACTAACTAATATTTAACTTATTTGTAGCACAGATAATTAAGGAAAAAGAAGATTTTTGTGTGATTATAAAAATAGGTATATGGTAGTGATAACTATTGTTCATTAATTCTTAATTATCTTTTTATTTGTAGCATAGATAATTATAAACTAGTTTAATGTACGTGCGCTGCACATGTGTCTCACTTCCAATATATTAAATTTAATATATATATAAGATTTAATTTTTTTAATTTTTTTAACTTTTTATTTTTGTTTAAATAATATTTATTTAAATAATATAAATAAATATTATATCTCCAATATATTATTATTTATTATATTTCATAATAATTCTTGACAAAATATTATTAGTTTGTTACCTTTTGTCGTATTGATGACTTAATATCAATATTAGAATCAGCAAAGGAGACATCTAAGTTAAATTATTTTGAACATAAATTACTTGAGTTGGCGTAAATATTACTATTGCATTCTTCAAATCGACAATATAAAATAAAAAGACAAATAGATTTTTAAGATGAAGAAAATTTGAGAACATACCAAGTTAGGGTGAATAAATTTATGATAGTTGATGAAGAAGAATAAAGTATGTAATTATAAATTTTTTTATATAATTTTAAGGATTCATATACGAAAAAAGATTTGGTGTGAGAATATTAAGATACCAATGTCCAATAAATAAATAAAATAAAATTTTAAGGTTTATAGAAAAACTTTTAGGTTAAGTTTTTAGGGTTTATGGAAGGAAAAATTTGCCACGAAAATTTTTAGGCTATATTTTTGGGGATAAATTTTTAGGCAATTTTTATTTAGAAAAAATTTTCGGAAATTTTCAGACAATCTTTGTGGGTATATTATATAATAATTTTAAAGTAGAATAATAAAGCAAATTCTAGGCAATTTTTTATTTTTTTATTTAGGAAAAATTTCGGAAATCTTTAGGATTTTTATGCAATTTAAATAATAATTTTCAGGAAAATAGGAGGCAAATTAAATAATATTTTTCTTAGAAAAATAACAAATGAAAATTTTATCTATCGTAGATTTTCTAATAAAAGGAAAAAGTTCAATCAATATTTTAAAAGATCTTACACTTTTAATATAGTATAGATTATTTTCGTCAACTAATGTTATAGTCATTCATGTATCTTCCCTTTATTCCGTTTTTATACTCTTTTACTAATCCGCTCAATTACTAAGACTTTTATTATTTAATAGAGAATCATATTACCTTAAATTGTTAATTGGCAAAATTTCATTCGACGAATCGTTTTCAGATTCCTATTGCAAATTTCAAATAAATTGTGCTTAAGAGTTATAATTATAATAATTTTTTTTTAATTTTATAAGATAATTTATTTTATGAGATTAAGTGATTATTTTACCTAAATATATACAACTTGTAAATATGTGAGCAGATTAAGAATGCCAACTCCAAATAACACAAAATTTAAATCACATAATATCAATATAAGATTCAATTAAACATAGTATCAATATTAGACTCAACTAAAGGCTTAATCAAAGTTAAATTATTTTAAATATAAATAACTTTAAAATCAAAATTAAATAATCAAACAATAATAATTAAAATAACAAAACAAAAATTAAAAAAGAAATTCATAACATGAAAAAAAGAAGAAGATAGATTAACACAAAAACATACAAGGTTGAAGATTTGAATCAAATATTTGATGTAGAGAGAGTTGTGAATTAATTTATGCAATTATAAATCCGTTCATAGCTTGAAAAAATTTATAAATAAAAAATAATATGAAAACATAAGAATATGAGAGTTTACATTACTATTAAAGGAAAAAAATAACACTCTTCGTTGACAATTAAAAAGGAAAAATCAAAAGGAAAGAAAAAAAAAAGAACAACTTTGATCAAAGGGAAAAAAATTGGAAGGCTTATTAAAAACAATTAAAAACAATAATTTTAAATAATCATTATGTAAAAATAATAAATGATAATTTTGTCTATTGTGATGTTTTTTAATAAAGGACAAAAAATTCAATTAACATTTTAAAGAATCTTCACACTTTTAATATAGTGTAGATTATTTATTGGGTTAATTTTTTTTTTCTTTTTCTTAGTATAGATATCTATAAATTAGAAATATTTTCATATCCGTTGTTTTTAAATTTAGCCGTGTGATTTTTCTCTCTCTTAAATAATTTCTATTTTTATGAAGCAGTATTTTGTTTGTTGATTTATAGTTGACGAGTTATTTACATATTGGTGGTATAGATTATGGTTAAAATTTTTAATTTTAATTAAATTACATGTTTTTTTTGTTTTTTTAATTTTTTCTTTTTTAAGATATCATTTATATATGTTTAGAAATAGGTTTAAGTGTTTTTACATATGTTCTTTTAATTTTTTTATTTTTTTTATTTTTTTTATTTTTTTTATTTTTTTTATTTTTTTTAGTTAGTTTAAAAAAGAAGACACATTTCTATATTTATTTAAAAGAATATTTGCTAGTTTTAAATTTTAAAAAACCGGTTGATAACTTGATTTGGTTTTGATTTTACTAAAAAAGAATCGAAAAATAACCAAACCGAACGATAAATTTTATATGTAAATTTTATAATTATTTGCTTATATGTTAGTAGTTTTTTTTATAAATTATTATAAATATTTTATATCTCTTAAACATTAATTTGATTTTAGTATAATTTATTTCACATGCATTACAACACTTTTAAATTCTATGACTTAAAAAATATGTCCAAACCGAATACTCTAAGTCTAATTGTTTATATGGTCAGCTTGTAATGCCATTTTTTGTATTTTCTTTTGCTAAGACATCCATCTACTGTTCAATCGTTTGCCTCTTTGATTTTTGAAGGGTTGACCATTCTATATAAAGTTGTATATTATTTACGTGTGGATATTAGGCGTTGAAGTGGAAAAACCTCTGCAGCTCATGCAACTTAAACATGCTAAAACTTTTGAATAGTATTGAAAAATAATAGAAGATTCAGATACATTCATCTCGTGATAGTAGAGAGAATTTTGTTGATTCCTAATGTTTACTTGAAATTACTATCTCATGTACGTGTTTGTTTTACTATTATTAATTTATCATTAGCTAGTTATAAATCAACGAACCAAACCAGCAAGGAGCAAATCAATGGTTATTTATTTTATTTGGTTTGGTTTTGATTTTAAAAGGCCAAACCGACTAAATTTGTTTGGTTTTGATTTTAATTAAAAACCGAAATTTGAAGGCTTATATATAATTGGAGAATTTTAAAATTGAATAATTTTAATTGTTAATTTAATTTCATAGATTTTTGCTAACTTCCATTTTTAAAATTTTATAAATTTTAGCTTTTTCCCTTTTTGATTAAAAAAATTAATTGGCTCATTTTAAATGAGCTATGTGATCGCGTGAAATTAAACCGAAAATGCGCAGTTATGGTAGTAAGTATCAATAGTAAAGTAGCCTTTGCGCGACCGCATTATAAAAGATATAATTTTTTTAACTTTTTATTTTCTTGTTGAGAAGAAAAGAAATTGTCAAGTTTGGTTAGGAAATCAATTATGATTTAAATTAGATATACATCGTCAAAAAAAAAAAATTATAAATAAATATAATGATTATTTTTTCCTTTTTCTTAGCATAAATATCTACAAATTAGAAGTAATAATTTTTCATAACCATACTTTATTTTTTTAATCAAATCTAATAATCTAAATAAATATTTATTTGCTATATTTGAAAACATGAAATATTTTTAGTAATTATTTCTCTATAATTGTGTATTTATTTTTTTGCCCTTTTCCAACTACTCAAGAAAACTATCTTGTACCCCTTAGATCATATTCAAGGTCCGTTAAACAAATCCGATTTTCTAAGTTGAGTGAGCATAGGTCGGTCGAAGAGTTGGTTGATGAACAAGAATTTGGAGGAAAAATTCAAATAGTGGTCGACTCAAAGGCTATATTAAAGTGGATAAAACGTGACTTGTTTCACGATTCATTTCTTGATTTTGTAAAGTCTGAATAAACGCTAAATGTTATTATACGCCGTGAAAAGAATCACGACTTACTTTTCTTTTTTTAATAAAGTCTTCCTTCTTGATTGTGGTAACTACCACGATACCATCATAATTTCTTTTAAATAACTTTTCCATGTTGCTATTTCTTTTATCATATTCTTTGGTTCCATTTTTTTACTACATTCATAAATATTAGCAAGTGGAGTCACTTTTTGGTTAATTTTTAAATAGTTGACAAAATAATACAATAAAAAAACACAGTAATTGTAGTCCAAGGAAAGGTTATATGATCCAAAAGTAACATGAAAGAGGAACTAAAAAGCAGAATAATAATGGTAATTAGTCACAAAAAAAAAAAATCACTCTTAAATGTGTAACTTAAAGAAAAAGTTGGAAAATTGACAAAAAGAAGATAGGTGTTTGTAATAAATTTTAAAGTAATAATATTGATTATAATTACAAATAAAATATGATAAAATAAATTTTATTGATAAATATTTGTGAGTATAACTCTATTTTATCTCTTGATTTTTCTTAATTATTTTCCGTGATTCGGGCTGTTAGGGTATTTCTCGAACAAGAAGATATTCCCTTCGTTTCAAAATAAGTGGTGTTTTGATCTTTTAATTTTGTTTCAAAATAAATAATATTTTACATAATCAAGAAAATATTAATGATGTTCTTCCAATTTTACCCTTATTTAAATAGAGAGAGTTTTGCATAATCAAGAAAATATTAAGAAGTTACGTATTAGGGGTAAATGGTTAAGAATATATTTTCTTTATAGGAATGAGTAGTTTTCTTAAGGGTGTGTACGAGTAGTTTTCTTAGGGGTGTGTCCATGCGAAAGCACCATTTTATTTTGAAACGGATGGAGTAAGTGTTTGCAATAAATAATATCATCTATGTTCGAGAAATACGCTCCTAACCACCCTCGAATCACGAAAAATAAATAAGAAAGAAGAATCAAGAGATAAATAGAGTTGTATTCACATTAACTTTAAAATTTATTACCAACGCCTATCTTCTTGTCCCGAATTACAACTTTTCTATTTAAGTTACATTTAAGACTTGACTCTTTTTTTGACTAATTACCATTTTTATTCTGCTTTTAATTAGTTTTCCTCTTTCATGTTACTTTTGATTATTGTTGTTCTTGTTCTTGTATTAATTAGTTTGTCACATATTCTAAAATTAACCAAAAAGTGACTCCATTGCTAATATTTATGAATGTAAAAAGAAATGGAACCAATGAATATGATAAATTAAAGCATGGAAAAGTTTTTGAAAGAAATGATGGGGAAGGAAGACTTCTAAAAAAAATAAAAAATCGCGAGGTTGTGATTTTTTCCGCGATCAACAATAATGACATTTATTCAGACTTTACGGAATCAAGAAGTGGGTCATGGAACAGGCCACACATTACCTATTTTGGTATAGCCTTTGAGTCAACCACCGTTTTGGAGTTTTTCCTCCAAATTAAATTATTACCATTTTGATTTCCAACTCGATCGAAAGATAACCCATTAAGTTAATTCATATTTTACTTATGAATATCAATTTTTTTATGCATTGAATATGAGCTAAAGTCTAAATTTTTCCATGATATCCTTATTTGATCCATTAAAATATGAACGGGTGGTGATTCACATAACGTGAATTCAATTTAGCCACACTACCCTCAACCAACATGAAGTTCTAACATTTTTAATGGTGCTTATCTACTGGTGAAGAAACGTTCAAAAGTTTTATTTAATTATTACTTGTAACATGTTCATATTCTTTAATTAATCTGATATCTCGTATCTTTATAAAGTAGAAATTAAGGGTGTGTTTGTTATGATTTTTTAGAAAAATAAGTGGGTTTTTTACTTATTTTCTTGTGTTAACATATAAGCAAATACTATCTAAAAACATTTTATATAATCTAGACAAGTATGAAGGCGGGGTGGAAGGTAAGGGGTGTAGGAGGTGAGCGGTTTGAGGGCTACGAGATGGAGGTAATATGAGGTGTGTTGGAAATGGAGAACTTGTCTTCCCTACTTTCATTAAGGAAATCATTTTCTTGTTTCTAAGAAATTTTATTTTTATAAGAAAAAAAAATTAAAGAATTTCGACCAACTAACACGAGAAAATCGAAAAGAAATTTCACATCCTAAGAAGAGAAAAGTGCGTGAAATGGAGAATCTGTATCTTGAATCATCTATGCATTACATTACATTAATTTGATGAATATACATAGACAATTAATTAGCCTGAAAACATGCATGACAAATTTTTATTAAAGAAAAAAGAATGAATATTGAATGTGTTAGCTAGGAATTAACAAGTCCTTAATTTGAGTCTTCTTCTTAAAGGACTTTGGTTAAGAAAAGAATTGATGAACTAATTAGTTAAGGAAGAAATGAATGTGAAATTTATTGGGTTTGAACTCATCAGCAATATATGGATCCTCTTTTATTTGATCAATAGTTATGCAAAGTTGTTGTCGACAGTGCTACTTCTTTCTGTTGATGCACTTCTCTCTTTCCCTCGTACAGATTCTTCATTATTGCATCCGAAGCTTTCACCAAAAACTCCGACCAATCCCTTCACAAAACAACATTAATTACCCATGTTAGATACAATTGTAATGATAAAGTTTCTACAAAACCAATTTCTCTCTCTATATATATATGCCAATAAGCATTGTTTTGATGTTCCCGTATAATTTGGTAATCCATTCTACTTTTCTATCTATAGTTAAAAAGTCATGTCACACGTATCGCAATAAACAGTAAGAAAGTTCATATTTTTAAATATCCTCTTAAAATAATGGTGTCAAGTCTACAGTGCACAAGAAAATTGCACCTTAATTAAGATGCAGCCTATTTGGTGTAAAGCAGGAAGAAAAATGAAGAAAGATTATGAGTTTAAATCTCAACAGATAATATTAACAACAATAATATATTCAATATAGTATTATAAAATGGGTTGTTAATTTCATAGTCTAGGTGTGTGAATTCTTTACTGAATGTTGGTTTTAAGTTGTACAAAAAAGGAAATTGTAACCGGATGAAGTATAGTACTAGCTCGTTCTATCTGAATTTATATGGCGGTGTTAGCTGAACATGAAGATTAAAAAGAAAAAGAAAGATTTTTTTTATCTCTTTTACTTTGAATAATGATAATTAAATTTTAAAAAAACAAAAAAAACATTTGAGATAGTCAGTTATATGAAATTGGAAATTAAATTATGATTGAAATAAAAAGTGATAGAAAAAATATTTTTAAAAAACAAATTAAAAAGAAAAATATGACACATTGATTGAGCGTTAAGTTGAATGAAAAATTGCACGTACTCACCCTTTGGGTATCAAATGTGGAGCCAACATTTTGCCTCCTCAGAGCCAAACTAAATTTCTCCAAGTCCTTATTTGGAAAATTAACATTCATGTCAGCAAGCTCAGAAGGCTTTACATCACAAAAAACCGGTATAATCCTCTTGTTCGATTCCATCATCAGAGACAACTCATGCAAGCAAAAATATGAATCACAATACTGAGGTGAAAAAATAGCCATCCCAATCTTGCAATTGCGAATCGCTGGGTCGATTTATCGAACGGGCTTCATGTTCTTGCTGTCAAAAAATGGCCGAAGCCGAGGTTATTTCCTAATATGTTCGTACAACAACCCCGCAACATTTTAAACCGTGTCGGTCCCCTGTGGTTTATGAACACGTCGCATGGTGCCCCATATTTCCCCGGCTCGAGTTGTCGCCCGAGCCGGTGGTTGCACGTTCTTGGCGGAAGATGTTATTGAACGTTGCATGGCCCTATTGAGGTTAAACGACGTTTTTAATTTATTATTTTTGGAGGAGGAGGAATGTCTTAGTGGTTGGTTGTGTTATATTTGTGTATTGAATGAGTATATGATATGACCCGTTCTCTCCTAGGCTATTTATACTACTGGATATTTGGTGTAAAATTTTATATTCTTATGTTTGATCATTTTTCCTAGGGTCTTGGCTACTTTTCTACTATTGGGGTGGAACTCAAGAAAATACTAGTATTTGCTTTGACACTCGACAAGAAGAAGAAAAAAGAAGTAAAAGCCTTTGAATATTTTGACTCCCTAGGCTATTTGGGAGAGTTTAATCCTTCAAACACGTTTTTTTCAAAGAGTGTTTTATATATCATTTGCTCACATATATATAGACTCTTTTTTTTTTTTTTTTTGAGTTTGATAACAATAAGGCCATTCCAATTTTTAGTTTCGTTGTGAGAATATGTATTGAGTTGCACACATACATATGTACTAATAATAACATATGTTAACAATTGGTCAGCATTAAAGAAAGTTTAATCAAATTAAAAATGATCTGCTAAGAATTAGGATTAATTGGACCTAAGACACCTCATAAAATATTACAATAACTTTTACTATTATGTGTAGAGATAGTAATCTCTAATTTAATTAAGTTAAATTAAATATGTATTATAAATAAAGTTATAGGTTCCACTCGGTATGATTTTGGCAAGATCGGTTCACATACGTCAAGGATTTAATTAAATATGCTTATGCATATAATTTTATGTTTTTGATGAATTTGATATAATAAATCATAGAAATAATGATGATTTTCATCTTAAAGATTTAATTCCTAACATTCTTTCTTATCATATTACTTCATTTAAATTATCTGATTTTTGCATTTATGAATATCAATTTTGTGAGGAGATTAGTCAAAAGTGGGATATTACCGAATTTTCTAACATTTATATGACTTACAGTCTATAACAGATTCTACTTAATCTTATAAACCGTTATGTTTAATTAAGTCATTAATTGGATCTCGAATATCGTTAGTATTGCTTAATTTAATTAATTAATTAATTGTAAGAGAATTTTTTCAAACTTCCTCTATGACTTATTAAATGAAAATATTCACATTGAAATAGTTTGATCATATCTTATGTAAATGGTTGATAAGAATCATTCAATTATAAGCATTAACCTTAATAAGTTGTAAAATCTCCACGTGTTTTTACATGAGGTTGTTGATGCATTTAATTAAAGCTTAAATAATATATTTTATGTGTGGTTATGAGAACTAACTAATAAGTAAATTAAAACACACATAAAAAAAATTCTGAGAAATTTGAATAAAAAATGTCTAATGAAAACATTTTATCACGGGAGTTGAGGTGTTCAAGTGGAATATAACTTAGTTCGAGTGTCTAAATTGAATATCTTGATGGTAAGTTTAAGAGACTGACTATAAATTAGCGTAAAGGAAATGACATATTTATGTAGTGGCAAGCGTAGGCCGAATGAGAACACGCGCAAAAGGAAAAAAAAACACAAATTTTGAACTGAATGTGCCTAATTGTAACCTTGTAAGAATTGAAGTGTTCGGGTGAAACATATTTAATTTAAATATTTAAATGATAATTATCGACAAAATTTAAATAGGATTCGCCGCTACCCCGTTGGGACGGTTTTGAATGTGGATATAGAACAAGAAGTTGCTTTCGTACCCCTGGCACAAGGACACAAAATTAAACGTAACCACACGAATGAAAGTTACAAATAATAGTACGATTTTTTCAACTAAATTCAGTATCGGAAAAACGTAGTAAATTGACTCTCCTATTCATAATAGTACAATAAATTCACTCGTTGTATATGCAAATTAAACGAAAACTTGTTGGTAGTTACATTCTACTTCCTTCGTCTCCATTGATGTTGGAGCTTTTGAATTTCGAGACTTCAATTTTAAATTTTTGTAAAAAAAATAAAAATGTTTTTAAAATATTTTAAATTTCTAAATTTCATATTGTTTTAATCATTATATGGTTGTTAATTTAATTTCATAGATTTTTGCTAACTTCCATTTTTAAAATTTTATATCTAAAAATTTATGGTTAAATTTAACTCTCAAAATTAGAACCAACATATAAATGTGACAGATGGAGTATTTTTATCGAAGGAAAAATAAAGGAAGCAGCGACTAATTAAATATGTTGAATAGTACATACATATCTTTTCTGGGACTTCTCCTGATTTTATTCAAAAAGAATACTAAATTTTCCAAGAATTCAAGGGTCATTCGCACTTTGTCCCTGTTGATGTTTAATTTTTATTTCTTGGGGCCAAAATATTTTCCTGAATAATAAGTTTATATTTTTATATTATAATACTTAACAAGCTAAAATTTTAGACACTAATACCTATCACTACAATTTACATGAGAAAGTAATTAATTAAATAAAAAATTAAAAAATCAATCTATTTATTAGAATCGTGTCATTACTTCTCCTATGACACCCTTATATTTTTATTCAAAATGTAATTTGATTGCTGTTTGTTCTTTTAGGCTGTCGGGAGAAGCCCAAATTGACTTCATAAAAGAAGGCAAATATGCGTGAGGGAGATTTATAAATTATGTGCGCCATTCAAAATTTAGACATTTCTGCTATAGCCTAAAAATGATGCATTATGACTGGAAAAACATATACTACTAAAAGTACTAAAAATATGAACCCGTTATAAACATATTTATATTATAGTTAATGTCTATAAATATATTTGTATTGTAGTGGATACATATGTTTATATTATAGTGGCTTATCTTTTGTAGAAATGTTAGGAGGAATTGTCATTTATAAATAGATGGATTAACCCGTCATTGTATTTCCTTCCCACATCGAGAGAAATAGAGCTCCTTCTCTCTTTCTGCAATAATATTCTTATTCTTTTTTTATTATTTCATAACACGTTATCGGCACGAGTCTCACGCCTTGAGCACTCACTTTGAAAGATACGAGATAAGAAAAATTAAAAATTAAAAAATTAGAAAGTGTGTGCCACGGGGGATTGATATTCCTTTGGTGATACTGTTGCTACGCTCTACGTCTCAAAATTTGAAGGCGAAGTTATTATTTTCTCTTTCTTTTAATATGGCTAACCTTGTGAAACTTGATTCGTTGCCCTTCCAAGTTGAACTGAAACTACCTTTCATAGATTGGATGTTGAAATCCATATGGATGCAATGGGTGCTTGGAGACACCATTAAAAGTGACAACAAAGCATCAAATCAAGATGGGTGTTAAGACTATGATATTCTTACGCCATCATCTTGACGAAATTTTTAAAATTGAATATTTCACGATTAAGGATCCACTTGTTTTGTGAAATAGTCTAAAAGAAAATTATAACCACTGAAGATGGTCATACACCCAATGACACGACATGATTGGATCCATCAAGACTATAGAATGCGTTATGAGTATAGCTCATCAACATTCAAAATTGTTTTTAAGTTGAAACTATGTGGAGAAACTATTAATGATGTTGATATGATTGAATTATGTGGTAGTACACAAATTTAGCGAGAGCTCTGGAATAGCTAATGTATTACTACTTGAAGGAATGAAATTATTGTAGTAAGTCTCAAAAGGAAACTTATAAGTTTCAAGGACATTGAAAAAAATTGAGACTATAAATTGTGGAAGATCTAATATCTTTGTCTTTGCTACAATTGAAGCGGGTTATAAATATTTATGTAAAAGATTACCAGTTGGGTTTTTATTTGTAGTACATAAGGGTATGATGATGAAATCACATACAAAGTAAACTAAAAGTTTACCGAAATAAGTTGACATTACAGGTTGGCCATCCAGTTTTCAAATGTAGATAATGCAAAAAGTAATTGAGAATTCACGTGGCTATCGTTGAAGAAACTAAAAAAGATTCTTCAAGAATTCTCTTGTGTTGCTGTTCTCAGTGATCTCTTGATCGGCTAAGATTGAGTATATTCCCTGAAAATTTTGGAAGTATAAAAGGGTTAATATGGACATTCACCTACCATGTGAACAGTTTGCTAATAGATGCGCTATGGAGTGGTCACATGTGTTTTGATATCAACTTGCAATTGATTTTTGTAAGGTTGCTGCTCGAATTATTAAGTTAGAGCATAGTTCCAAATTATAAAATCATGTTGATAATGCTTTGATTGATATCTATGTTGGTTTAGAAAAAATTGTATGCCTCAATTATAGCTAAATCATTGATTATGAGAATAAAACTTCAAATAAATTGGTATGAGATATGTTTATTTAACATATAGCAACACGTGAATGCATCAAGCCAACAAGGTTCCCCTATCACAATTGATTCAGGGTCAGGAATCGAATAATTCCATCTAAAAATTTGAATATGCGATATATGATTCAATTGTTTCACCACAACGCACAAAGATGGGTCCCCAAATGAGCTTGGGGGGTAAATGTTAATTTTTCTAACATTAGGGGGAGAAATTGATTAGCAGCTGAAAATTAAGTGTGGGATGAATTATCTAGATCCTCGGGAAAAAATAGATTTAAAGTTCAATAGATAATTCACTTGCAAAATATTACCAAATCAATTACCGGTCATATTGCTAACTCTATTTTATAATTCAGTTGCAAATGCTCCGACGAAAGGTCCTTGAAGGACAGGGTCTATGAGACGCCTAACGTGATAGACCAACGGTTCCAAAGACTCCTTGAAAAAGGAGAGGAGTAAATGATTAAGATGGTCATAATAATGAGGCAAGTGTTTTAAGAAAGCACCACGACATAACACTTCATAAAACCTTGGCAAAGGTTCGGAGTACTGAAAATGATGAAAAATAGAAGAGATCTCAATAAGTTATGTCGCATTGGGCCGATATCATAATGATCGTCGACGATACCTTTGATATAATGTAGCGTAATATTCTAAATATTGACGAGGATCTTAATTCAAATCTGTCAAAAAGTATGGACGAGATAAATGATTGGCCAATTAAAAATACGCAATTCCAAGTATAATGCCCGGTAGATATAAATGGATTCTTGTGACATGAAGATTTTTCATAAATTCTGACATTACTATATGGAGAGGTCCTCTCGTGGTGGATGAAATTATTTTGAGGTTCCTGCAAATTACGACGTATATGAAAAACTTGATATGCGTATAATGAAATTATTTTCATGTCTAGAGAGACTGAAGGATATATGAAAATTCTTGAAGGATTTAAAAGAACGAGGAAACTCTTGGTCACGAAGATATAGTCGATCCTACTAGGAGACATTGGAATTGATCAAACACATAATGCGGTATCTAAAGGGACTACCGATGAGCTTATTTTAATCTAGCAATTGCAGTCCCCAGGCTTGTTGATTATGTCGTGCGGGGTATTTATCTAACCCACACAAAACTTGATCTAAAACTGATTCTGTGTTCATATGTGGAGAATAACCATATCTTGGATATCTACAAACGGTCTCCCGTAGCTACTTCATCAAACATGCTGAGATAGCTATTAATGAAGCAAGCCGAGAATGTGTGTGGTTAAGGTCCATGATACATCTCATTAGAGAAAATGTGGTTTGAAATGTGACAAAGTACCCACAATTTTGTATGAAGATAATGCAGCATGCATAGCACAACTAAATGGAGGATTTATAAAAGTAGATAGAATGAAGCACATCTCGCCAAAGTATTTCTACACACATGAGCTCCAAAAGAATGATGATATCAATGTGCAATTCGTTGCAAGTGACAATGTGGCTGATTTATTCACCAAATCTCTACCAAGCGCAACTTTCCAAGAAAGATGTGGTGCGGAAGATGCGGATGCAAAGATTCAAGGATGTTCTCATTAGGGAGTTAATACGCGTGTTACTCTTTTTCCCTTACGGGTGTCCCATTGGGTTTCCTTGTAAGGTTTTTAATGAGGCAGCCAAAAATCGTATTATTAGATATGTGTACTCATTTTCCTTCACTAGAATTTATTTCCTTGGGTTTTTTTCTAGTAAAGTTTTATCGAGGCACATTATCTATCAAATAAGGGGAGTGTTATAAACATATTTGTATTATAGTGAATACATAAGAGTTTTGTATTGTAATTATCATGTGTTTATATTATAGTGAAAGTCTATCTTTTGGAGAAAAGTTAGGAGGAATTGTCCCTATAAATAGATGAATTCTCCTTCATTGTATTTCATCCCATCAAGAGAAATAAGAACTTTTCTCTTTCTCTCTTTCTTGTTCTTTCTTTATTATTTCATAACACAAATATTTAACCAAATCGTGTAGTAATTCTTTTGTTATTTAATTTTTGACCTTCTCTTCATTCTTAATTATCAACGGTACAAGACCAAGAATCTTGCCCCTGGGGCAGATAAATAGTAAAGGCACTCAATTATCCAGAAAATTTAAAGATGATACGTGGGACAAAGATAATAATTTTAAAATAAAATTTGGTGTACACTTTTATTTCATATTTGGTGTGAGGTATTAATTAATCTCGAAATTATTTATCTCGTCATTTATAAAGGAGTCATTCGGTGTGAGGGGATAAAAGATAATAATTTTTATAGAAATACTGTCAAAAAACAAAAGGATGTATACATCAATTAGCTTGCATAAGTGGTACACATGTATTAGAGAAGTCCATTTACTATACATATATGACGCACACACTCAAAAACACAAGTATATATTGTATGTATGTAAAGTATATATTATGTACGTATCAATTATATATGTGTGGCATTTTAGAGTGATGATATAAAAGTGTAGTTGTATGTGTAATACAACTAGAGAGTAGATACAATATATTTCGCTTGCATGCGAATATAGTGTATTTAGCGAAATTGCATGCGTGATACAATCATGTTGAGCGTAATAAATACGGTATATCTTGTGAAACTATATGTGTTGATACAAATAGCACGAACAAGCTCCAAGATATTAATTATGAATTGTAATTAAACAAACTATAGATATTAATGATAAATATGCCTCAAACTATGTTAATTATGAAATTTCCCTTCCATATATATATTTTTGTTTATTAGGAGATCTACGTTGCAGGTCCATAGACCAAACCAATATATTGGGTAAATGGTTTCTAAAATATATTTCATTTTATCTTATCTACAAGAAATATTAACATAATAGCCGGTAGGTATGTACGTTGTATTCCTTTTGGGTTTATAATTTTATGTTACATACCTTGTAAAAATATAATAATGTGATTCGACTATCCGTTGTTATATACCTTTGGCTCTAATTATGTGGAGTATACTCAAAAATGTATAACATACAAAATCTTATTAGGTAATTTTTTAATGGGTATATGCAGATAGTTTTTAACTCTACCTGAGTAATCATGTAACAAAAGTCCTTTTTAATTCTTATTAATTTTATTTGTATGTTCATATATGCAGTAGGGTATGTGTGTGTGTATATATATATTCCAGCCTTCTGAATTAAGCGGTAAAACATTTCATCACTTCAAATATTTTAATGCATTTAGTTATCATAAATAATTTCAAACTCTTTTTATTGTTGTTTTAATGATACAATTTTTAAAATTATTAACCATGTGTGCTGCTTAATTTATTATCATTTTGATGTAATTTTAAATATAATTTAAATTATATATATTTTAAAGTTTTGAAGAACTTAAATCCAAAATTTCATTGAAAATTAGATGTTTTGAATCTACACCAAACTTTTCACGTAAAATGGGATGGAAGGGGTATGATGCTGTAGTTATGTTTTTTGGACTTGTGATTATAGTATGATTTTTAGAAATGAAATGACTTGAAAAACAAGAAAAAACATTACTCACTTATCATGATAACTTAAACAACTCAATTTATACATTAATAATATCATTATTGAATTTTTTAACAGAGATTGATTCAAGATCTGAAATTTATAATTTTTTAAATTAATTTAAATTAATATATAATAATAATTCAAATTTATAATTAAATTATATATAAATATAAATATATGTATCTATGCAACTTATGCTCTAAATCTGCCTTTCGTTTTAACATATCATATAAGTTATAGGATTTACATTTTAGTTTTTAATTTCTTTTTAGTACAAAACGATATGTCCCATTTTACCATATAGTACAAAAAATATCCCAGCTTATTAATACAAGTCTACCACACAAAACTGTAAACTCGACTTCCACCGACCTTGCCAGATCCCCAGCCCCCACACATCCACTCACAGGAAAGAAAATTGTAATATTATCATTATTTTATATTAAAAATAAAAATTAATTTCGAAATAACTTATTTTCTATCTAACAGAGCTCTAATTTGTTTGCATAAGCCTGGCAGTAGATCGAACCCCACAATAATATTCATAATATAAACTACAATATATATGTTGGCACCTTTATATAAAGTCATTTGTGCCAAAAGCTAGCTACCCAATGACATTATTTTGTATTTATTCGTTTTTCATTTTCTTTTAATTGGTAATGATTTAAATGTCACTGCCTTGCAAGTTGATAAAGCATATATATTAGCTGGATCATGGCTGTCTTGAAATTATTTGGTCTTCCATTTTTTATAGCGTTGTAATAAATAATAAATATAAAATGATGGATCTTGCCTTTTTATATTTATATAGTTGGGGTTTTGATGAGAATCATACTTTTAGTAGTGAATGAACCTCTTTTACCCTCAACTGTCTTTTGCTTTTCTAGCCTTTTTTTTTGGTACTCTCTAATTATGAAATGACAAAAAGAAGTTATGTTTTTAATTTCCTCTTTTTCTACAATAATCATTATTATCCGATCCTTTGGCAAAGTACTACAAGAACAATATATAGTAGTGTTCCTATTTGTGTGAAGTTTATAAGCATACACCTCTAAATTTTTACAACTTCAAGCATATAGTGTCTGAATTAAGTTAGTTTTAATAAAGTTTAATTTTAAATATTATATTTGAAATTTCATATAGCTAAAATTAAGATATAAGTTTGACCATATGTGGTTGAAGTTAAGTTATTTATAGCTGAAGTTGGGGCAAAAATGATTGGATTTCAATCTTTTTTTGTTGAATACTTCAAACCAATTGAATATATATAACTGAAGTTCAATTATTTTTGTCTGAGAGATTTGTCATATATGACTTAAGTCGGAAAAAATGAATAAAATTCATTCATTTTTTGCCTGGTACGGACATAAATGCATAAATTTCACTCATATATAACTTTAAATAATGTTGTCTAAAGTCTGATTTTGTCAAACCTAAAAACATATTGTGTTTGAAGTAAGTATATATATGTATATCCGAAATTTTTAGTACATAAATTTTAACACTTCATGGTCCATACAAAATGTCAAAATCAGTATAAGTCGTATAGTAGTAGTATTAATGGAGTAAACTGTAGTGAAGTGTTTCTCTCTCCCCTTTTTCTCTTTTAAATTTGGACAAAAGAGTTGACCTATTTTTACATAAACATTGTCAACTCTTGTAGATCCTGATTTTAGGTATATATAGTAGTATTTATTCTGCAATCTCCGGATAACACATTTTGTCACTCAAACGATTGGCCCAAAAAAATCTTGTTTATTTGAGGAATCATGCACAAGTACTTCATGTCATCTATAACTTTCTCTTGCTTATTTGTTCTCCTTTGTCAAACAGAGCACTTTGTGTGCCCTTTCTTGAATTTCTGTGTATATCACATGCCAAGTTTTTTCTTCAATTATTAATTTTTATAATAGAAAAGAAAACTATTTGTAGGAGTTCTATCTTTTTATTTATTTTTTTTTTTATTTTTTATAATTCGAATGTTATTCTTAAAGTTGAAAGTGAAGAGTGAAGAGTGCTTCTTACTTGATCAAATCCCTTTATATATTTGTTTTTTAAGTGACTTGAACGGATCGAATGACACTATAAAGAGTAGTAGTTAAATTAGTTAGGTTACTTGAATTTTTATTTTATTGATGAGAATTTGATTTCCTACCTTATAGTTCTTTTTTCTGTTCCATTTTAAAAAAAATGTTGGATGCAACATACTAATTAGCACTAATATTTACTTATTACTGCAACTTTTATATATGTTACTACTAATTACTATCAGCATTCTACAGACAGTCGCATAATTTTGTAGTAATTAAACTCAAAAGTTAAATTAATTTTTGCCCTTTAAAGGAATATAATTAGCAAAAGTGAATGAGTGATCAAGTAATATCCACCAATAATTAACATGTAATTAAATTTAAATAATCGCACTCCGCCGACACCATCAGTCCATCTTCTCATCAATTAGGATTAGACATCTCAACTAATCCTAGTACTATCTTTCACCTCATCTACACTACCTACTGGCCACTAATATTGCTAAAATATGGTAATAATAAATAATAATAATAATAATCATATGCAAACATGATGATTATAAGAGTCAAGAATCTCAATTCTGGGCCCATTAGAAGGGAAAACAATCTTTTTCAGGATCCTTTAAAGCAACCATAGACAACTTATGTTCATGCATGAGAATATGATCATAATAATAAACAGAGGAGAAAAGTTAATGAAATAATTTAAAAAGATAACAAGATTATTTTCTCCTGAAATTTATTCTTTCTTATTAAATATTTTTGCTTGAATTTTGTAAGTAATTTTTATTTTTTGTGCAAAAATTATTACTAGCTCGCTGTATACCATTCTTTAATTTTTAATCTATCATAAAGATGACACTTTGTTTAGTTAGTTATAAATAATTTAATATTTTAAGATTTTTTTAATTTATTTTTAATAAGATTATTTATAATTATATAAATATTTAAAAATTAATTTAAATAATAATATCTTTGACATGCATAAAGTTTATACTCACATAAATATTAAATTTTGAAAAGACAAAAATGAAATATAAATATTTAAAAATTAATTTAAATAATAATATCTTTGACATGCATAAAGTTTATACTCACATAAATATTAAATTTTGAAAAGACAAAATGAAAAACTGTCGGTTCACTTAAAAAAATCTTCAAATTTGCATCTTTTTCAAGAGGTTCTATAGATTTTTCTTGAAAAATAATTTCATAAAAAGAAAGAGTGAAGACAAAGAGATAATGGTACTTAGAATAAAAATGAAATAATTGAGGGGGAAATGTGGGGGCAAGAAATGGTATAGGG